>SFZH01000040.1:35888-101595 GCA_021234535.1 Stichopus chloronotus | reverse complement strand
GATTGGAAGGCTATATCTCAACGTTGGCAATAAAAATTTGAAAGTTAATCACAAATTCACAAATTCTGAATAGATGTTTTCGTAAGGCACATAGAGAAGATGTTTGAAGGCAGTTTGAACGAAGAGCCTGGAGGGGAAGGTGTGGGAAATATCAGTATCGTCATTCACATAGAAGACACATACTTCAAGAGGCATTGGATTTTAACTCAAAATAAATGTTTTCGACGTTTTCTAAAATTAAGTAGAAGTGTATTTAAACGTTTCTCATTGTTTCAAAGAGATTGTTCTGCGACTAGGACTGCAAAAAGAATGTATGGTTCATTTTGTTAAAGTTATACCATATTTTCATGACATAAATTATGTTATGAACCACGTTTTACGCATTTTATAGATCTTTCACACTGACGGGACAATTATATCTCACCGTTGGAAATAGAATTTCGATGTCACAAACAACAAAGTGTGTGTCAATAAGAAATAAAGTCAATTGATGAATTTTTAGATCACTACAAAACTCTTGAATATCGCGTAAATCGACACCCCAAATTGTTCATTTTTTCAAAGAATTAAAAAATATGTCTAATTTAACATTTTTGTTACGTGACAGTAGTTAAAGTTAAGGAAAGACAAAGTACATTATTCTCAATGGTAAACGTGTTAGGGCAATTCGAATACTTTAAAACCATTAATTACGTCATCACCTACGTTTTATTTTAATAAAAACGGTTACATCCCAACATTCGGTATACATATTTCAAGTTCAGGCACATAGTTAAACGATTTTGATTATATCTCAATGTCTAAATGCCTTATCAATTAAGAAAAATAGAGAAATATTCAGAAATTATTCGATCATTACATAATTTGTCCATATTCCCTACCTCGGAAACCTTATTCGATGTTAAATGATATACCTCTCAAAACAGCTCATATTTTAAGTTCGAACACATTCTCAAAGATGGACGATTTTGACATTAGTTACACATTTTGGTAGGGCTATAGCCTTATGGATTAATAAAAATAGAGACAGATTCATCAATTGTCCGATCATTACAAAACTTGTTCATATTCCTTACCTCGTGATCCTCATTCAAAAGAAAATGATATAAAACTGTTTAAAAAAAAAAAAAACTTTAATATGAGACATATTTCGATATTCTGAGCAAAGACAACAACTAAGCTATGGACGTTATCGTCATCCTTATTAAAGAGAAAGCAAAAACTTTAGGGACTGTTTTGATTTTATTTGAAAAGAATCATTTTTTTTTTTTGTATTCTAGAAGGTAGAGATTATTAAAACTTTGATTACGTCAATAAGATTGTTACGTGATAGTAGAAAGAAAGATATAGTACATTCTTTTCGAATTTAAGCGTGTTGGGGTTATTCGGATATTTGAACACTTTTGACGTCATTAACTACGTTTATGCATATGGTGGTTTATTACCACAAAAAACTGTTATATCTCAACAGTTTGTATACATATTTCAAGCTCGAGCACATTCTCAAAGATAGACGGTTTTGGAATTAATTACACATTTTGGTAAGGCCTTATGGATGAATGAAAAAGAAGCAGATTCATAATTTTCCGATCATTACAAAACTTATTCATATTCCTTACCTTGGGATCCTCATTCAAAATAAAAAGATACGAAGGTCGAAAATGTCTTTAAACATTAAAATTAGACATATCTCGACATTCTAAACAAAGACAACGACTAACCATTGGATGTTATCGTCATCATTATTAAAGAAAAAACACAAACTTTAGGGACTCTTCTGATTCATTGGAAAAGAATTATTTTTTATGTATTCTTGAATGTAGAGAAGTATTTAAACTTTTATTACGTCAATAGAATTGTTAAGTGATAGTAGTTGAGGCTAAAAGAAAGATATAGTACATTCTCTTCAATTTTAAACGTGTTGGGTTTATTTGGATATTTGATCACTTTTAATGACGTCATCAATTACGTTTTATGCTGATGGTGATTTCTTAACACCAAAAACGATTATATCTCACCGTTCGGTACACATATTTCAAGTTCGAGCACGATCTCAAAGATAGACGATTTGGGCATTAATTACACATTTTGGTAAGTCCTTATGGATTAATAAAAAATAGAGAAAGATTCATAATTTTTCCGATCATTACAAAACTTGTTCATATTCCTTACCTCGGAATCTTTATTCAAAATAAAATGATATGAAGCTCGAACTTAAAATAGGACATATTTCGACATTCTGAGCAAATACAACGACTAAGTTATGGACGTTATCGTCATACTTATTGAAGAAAAACAAACTTTAGGGACTCTTTTGATTTCATTTTTTCTTATTTCTGATTTCGTATTGAAAATAAAATGATACCAAACTCGAAATTGTCTCTAATCAAAAACGAAAACTTTAAAATGGGGCAAATTTCGACATTCTGAGCAAAGACAACGTCTACCGTATGGACGATATCTGCATCCTTACTTTAAGGATTGTATTTGAAAATAATAACTTTTCATGTATTCTGCAAGGTAGAGATATAATAAAACCTGCTGGTTGATACCTCACCGCTGGAAATAGAATTTCAACGTCGCAAACAATAATATCTGTAATAATAAAAACAAAATTGATGAAGTTTTCGATCAGTACAAAAGTATCGCTTAAAACTACATCCTAAATTGTTCATTTTTTTTCAAAGAGTTAAAAAATGTATCTAAATAAATATTTTTGTTACGTTACAGTAGTTAAAGCTGAAAGAGAGATGTAGTAAATTCTTTAAATGTAAAAGGTTCTGGGGTTATCCTGACAGTTTAGAAGCTTTAAATGACGTCATCGACCACGTTTATGCTTATGTGGTTTATTCACTGACATAAAGAATCGAGTATATTTCAACGTGCATTATTCATATTTCAAGTTTAAACACATTCGAAGATAGAAGATTTTCATAAATTAAATATGTTGGTAAGGCTATAGCCTTATCGTCCAAGATCGTCCATATTCATTACCTCGATACCTTTATTTCATGTAAAATGATATGCAGCTCAAACCTGTCTCTACTAAAACAAGAAAACATTAAAACGTTGACATATTGTGACATTCTGAGCAAAGACAACGACTAACGTATGGACGGTATCCGCATCCATATCAATGGAAAATCACAAATTAGGGGCTCTTTCTGATTTTATTTGAGAAGATTTACTTTTCATGTATTCTAAGAAGGTAGTGGTATATTAAAACTTTGCTTACCTCAAGGAGATTGTTTTGTGAAAATAGTTAAAGCTAAAGGAAAGATATTGTACATTCTCTTTAATGTAAAATTTTCAATGAAGTCATTAACTATGTTATATGCTTTTTGGGGCTTAATCAAACAAAAAAGGTTGTATCTCAACGTTAGGTGTACATATTAAAAGTTCAAATACATTTGACAGATTTAAATTTAACTTTAAAAACGACATCAACTACGTTTTATGCTTTTGGTGGTTTATTTACACAAAAAGCGGTTATATCCCAACGCTCGGTATACATATTTCAAGTTCGAGCACATTCAAAAGATAGACGATTTTCAAATATATTAGCTATTTTGTTAAGACTGTAGCCCTCTGAATTAAAAAAAAATAGAGACAAATTCAGAAAGTTTTTAGATTATTCAATATTCGCCCATATTTCGCTTTTTTGCGGGATGTTGGCGAACCAGAGGCGGAATTCCATATGGCTTTAATAAAGCCGCGACTTCTGCCTAAAAACAAATGCTACCTCACCCTGGCTTTTTCAGAAGACCTGACACTCTGTAACAATTTGCAACACATTTTGGTTTTGAAATCTCTTATTATATTATCATATGTTCCAGTTGTACAATCTATTTGAGCGGTGGATTATGTACTTTCTGTCAACCTAATGAGATTTTTCTCATAACCCTCTTATGTTTTTGGAACAGTGACTAGTTTTTTAACTTTATTTGATCCTGCAAGACCCTACAGTTTGCAACTTCATGGTGAAAGCTACTTCTTGCTTTTTGCTTACAGTTACAGTATCAAGCCTTCAATGTAAACAATATGGTTACTGGACGATAATTGTTATTACTTGGAAAGTATCTTCATTTTGATATTTTATATATCACCCCACGGGTCTCACATTCCAGGCTGAGAGCCATGGTATTGGATGTGTTCATTTTTGGGACGCTAATGAGTAAAATTACTTGTCTTCCCTGTTTCTTTACTTCTTTCCTTTTGCTTATACATCCTCTACACAGTAATGTTCACTCGTGTTTATATGCTATTTGGTGTATTATGGTACATATCCTCTTGTATCTCCTCTGTTCTGCATCACCGACATTATTTTTTGTGTATATAGTTATGTACATATCCTGTATATAGCTTATGGCTGAACTTAGATTGTGTACATATAACGCCAGAGGCCTTAGGCAGAGTAGGAAGAGGAGACAGGTTTTTACTTATCTGCATAATCAAATAAAGGTATTTACTTCATTCAAGAACCACAAAGTTGTCATAATGACGAAAGGTATTGGAAATCCGAATTCGTTGGTCATATTGTCTTTTGCCAGGGTTCAACAATTAGTCCCGGGGTTTGCATACTTTTGAAGCCTTCACTTGACTATACAATCTGCAATACGTTTACTTGTGATCATGGACGCTTTCTCATCCTTCAAGTTACAATTAAACAGACGTTATTCACCCTTGTTTGTATTTATGAACCCAATGCAGATGAGCCTGGCTTTTTTGAGCTACTCCATCTGATATTACAAGATTTTCAGTGGGACTCTTTGGTGGTAGGTGGCGAAATTTTGTTTTTACCTTAGATTTCGAAAAAATAGGAGGCATCAACGTACAAATTTTCGTGCCAGATATAAATGCATTGATATCATGACCTCATGATTGAATCATACTATGATCCTATCTAGGGCAATATGGTCGAGCATGGGTAAAAAAGCGCAAAATGTTTCCTTAATTTAGAAAGTGGCAATTAAAGTCGCAATAATAGCTTTAACGTAATTCGCAAACTTAAGTCGCAGGAAGGAACCGATACTTGTAATAATACTGCAATTATTCGCACGTTGGTCGTTTTCTATGAAACTTTGTATACGAGTGAAGGGTGTAATCCATCCATTCTTCTTGGTAATAAACGTCGTAGTAATCCTTTATCTCCAGAGGAGGCTGACACTTCTGACGGTTCGTTTACTCCTGAGGTTTGCTGGGAGGCCCTTAATTCTTTTAGTAATGAAACAAAGTCCAGGGAGTGATGGCCCAACAGCAGAGATTTAGAAGACGTTTTGTCATAAGATTGGGAACTTTGTTTTTAATTCTCTTAATTATTCTTGTCGTAAGTTGCAGTTACCTTCTGAGCAGGGACGAGGTCTGATCACGTTAATTCCTAAACCACAAAAGATCATACTTTTAGTAAAGAACTGTCGACCTGTATCATTACTGAATGTAGATTATACAATTGCTGCCAAGACATTAGCAAGTAGACTTAAAAAAGTTATTCCATCTGTTATTCCATCTGTTAATTACTGTGATCAAACTGGTTTTATTAAAAATAGTTTCATCGGCGAGAATATTCGGTTAATACTTGATTGTATCGATCATTGTGACAAGATAGATGTACCAGGATTTTTACTATTTGTCAATTTCGAGAAAGCCTTTGACCGTCTGCAATGGGATTTCATTCTCAAATGTTTAAGTCGTTTTGGTTTCAGGGATGGTTTCACACGTTGGATTAGAACTCTTTACTCTAACGCCTCAGCTTGCGTTTGCAATAGCTTTTATTCTTCCCCTGTTTCAAAATATCTAAAGATTTTAGACAAGGGTGGCCATTGAGTCCATATACTTTTGTATTGTGTGGCGAGATTTTGGCCATATGTATTTACGACTCACCTCTTGTAAAAGGATTGTTTATTACGGGAAAGGAAATACGAATATGTCAGTATGCCGGTGACACAACTATTTTTATTGATGGCACCCGCGATAGTTTAAGTGTTGTTTTCAAATTTTTCAAGTTCGAAAATTCTTCTGGTTTAAAAGTTAACTATGAAAAGACCAACATCTTTCCATTAGAACCATTAAGTGTTGAAAATCCCTTTTCTAAACGAGTTTAATTTTGCTTGGACTCTTGGCCCTGTTACTGCTTTTGGTGTTACTTTTGACAATCATAGAGATAATTTATTCCATCTAAACAATACCCTAAAGCTGAAGAGTAAGTTGAATTATGGTTTGATAGAGACTTAACGCCTATAATCAGAATTAATGTTATTAAAACTTTCGCCCTTTCTAAGCTAGTTTACTTATTTTAAGAATTACTTAGCCCTCCTGTTACCTTCATAAAAGATTTGGAAGCTTGTTTTTTCGTTTCATATGGTCAGGAATATCAGACAAAATAAAAAGATCTACTTTGATTAGTCCCTTGGACCAAGGTGGTCTGGGAGCCCCCCCCCCCCATATTTATCCTTTTATTAGTGGTCTTAAATGCACATGGGTAAAAAGATATACTGATAATACCACTTCTACCTGGAAACTGTTCTTTGACTTTCATTGCAAAAATATGGCAAGCAACTTTTATTTTCTGTGACTACCAATCAAAAGATTTAACCATTGACTAGTAATTTTACAAGAGATGTCTGTGAGGCTTAATCAAAGTATCGTTTTCGTTATCCAGTAGCAAATTTGGAAAATTAAATTGTTTGGAATTATTCACTGATAAGAATTAGTAACGAAATTGTATTATATGTATGCAAAACTTGCTGGGATTATTTTGATATTTTCACATTTTAAAAGACGCCATCAACGACGTTGTATGCTTTTTGTGGTTTATTCAAAAATTTCAAGGGTGCAAGAATTATAACCAAAAACCTTGAGTTTTGAATCTTTTAAGCAGCTGTATTCACTAGATGCTTTCCCTTTTTCAGTCTTCTACGGTATTTTATCTGCTATTTCTAGAGAATGGGTAGAGAATTTAAATTTATGTTACATGGAAAATGTAAATGACGGTTAAGAAGACATTCTTCAAGATACTCCATATCTATCTCGCAAAATCTACAAGCATTTAATTAGGACTATCGCTACTTCCCTGTTGCGTTTTCGAAGTGTGACGAAGTTTTTCAGTAGAGTCCAATGTCAATGGAAAACATTTGTAGGATTACTGTCACCGCTTGCAAAGAAAGTAAGATTCGTTACTTTCAATTCCGTTTTATTCACCGAATCCTCAGCACAAATTTCCGTCTTTGTCGAATGAACATTCTCGCCAACCCACTCTGTACCTTTTGTAATGAGCAGATTGAATCTTCAGAGTTTTGGATTGTTTTGGATTGTTTTGGGGTTGCAGCGTTACTTCAAATTTTATTTTGGGCGCACAGTAAAGCATATTAGGCAGACAGTTTGTATTCTATAAAGAAGACTTACCTTTTGGACACAAATTCTATTTGAGACACCCTTATAATTTTCTCATCTTTCATTTAAAATATCACTTCTTTGAAAACAATTGAATTTTCAGCTGCCCAACGTAAATGAATTTTTATACAAATTTAAATGTGATATACAAGTTGAAAAAGAAATTGGAAAATGACAAGTGCGTCACACAATATCCTAAGATAGCCTACATTCTCCATTTAGAAATTGTATGATTCTCTTCCAGTGATTATATTTTGCGATGTATGAAATTGAACACCTTACGTCCATTGGATAACAGTATGTGAAAAGACTGAAAGTTTATAATTTAATCTGGAAGAAAAATTTGGGGAATGAGCCATTTATATTTATGAGTATGGTTGATATGGGCATATTTTGTAAGTAATTTTGATTTCGTTAACTGTACTATAAACAATACTCATACACAAAAAAGAGGATGAGAAAAAAAAAAAACTACGTTGTATGCTTTTTGTGGTTCATTCAAACAAAACATGGTTATATTTCAACGTCAGGGATACATATTACAAGTTCGAACATTGGAAAGATAGACGATTTTAACATAAATTAGCTATTTTGGTAAGGGTATAGACTTATGCATTAAAAAATAGAGACAGATTCAGGAACTTTTAGATTAAAACAAAAGTGGAACATATCTCTTGAATCGGTATCCTTATACGGTGAAAACAAAATCAGGTTTGAACCTGTCTCTAATCAAACAGGAAAACAGTAAAAAGGGCCATGTTTTGACATTTGAAAGAATACAACGGCCAAGGTATGAACGATATCGCCATTATTATTCAATGGAAAACACACACTTCATGAACTCGTTTGATTCTATTTCAAAATAATTATTTTTCATGTATTTTAAAAGGTAAAACTGTATTAAAACTATGAGTAAAGGAGATTGACAGGTGACAATGGTTTCAGCTAAAAGAAAGATATAGCACGTTCTTTTTAATGTAAAACCTGTCGGGATTATTTGAAAATTTTCACACTTCAAATTTTGCATCAGCTACGTTGTATGCTTTTTTGTGGTTTATTAAAACAAAAAAAGGGGTTATATCTCAACGTTAGGTATGCATATTACAAGTTCGAATACATTCGGAAGAAAGACTATTTTCACATCAATTAGCTATTTTGGTAAGACTATTGCTTGATGCATTAATAAAAATCACAGATTTTAGATCAAGAAAAATTTTTAGATTATTACGAAGATCCACGTTCATTATTTTATTTGAAAAGAATTACTTGTCGCGTATTCTAGACGGTACTGATATATTAAAACTGTTGAGATTGTTGCGTGACGCTAGTAAAAGCTATAAGAAAGATATAGTACATACTTTTCAATGTAAAACCTATTGAGGTTATTCCATCCATATCGATGGAAAATCACTCTTTAGGGACTCTTTTGATTTTGTTTGAGAAGATTTAATTTTGATAAATTCCAGACTGTAGTGATATATTGAAAATCTACTTACCTCAAGGAGATTGTAACGTGACACTAGTTAAAGCTAAAAGAACGTTACAGTACATTCTTTTCAATGTAAAACCTGTTTGGGTTTTTTCGTACATTTTTACACTGTCAATGACGTCATCAACTACGTTGTATGCTTTTAAGGTTTACTTAAGAAAAATGTTATATCTGATTATTAGGTATACATATTACAAGTTCGAATACGTTTAAAAGATAGACGATTTTAACATACATTAGATATTTTGATAAAGCTACAACCTTGTGCATTAATAAAGATACAGACAGGTCCGGAATTGTTAGATTATAAAAAAGGATCGTCCATATTCATTAGCTCGAAACCCTTATTTGATATCAGATGATATTCAGCTCGAACCTGTCTCTAATAATACAAGAAAACATTAAAATGGGACATATTTTGACATTCTGAGCAAAGACAGCAGCTAATGTATGGATGATATCTGCATCCTTATTCAGTAAGACACACACTTCACGGACACTTTTGATTTTATTTGGTATACTTATTTTCAGTTCTAACACATTCGAATATAGAAGATTTTGGCACAAATTAGACATTTTGGTCCATGTTCCTTACCAACTCACCCTTGTTGGATGTAAAAAAAAATGCAGCTCGCAATTGTCTCCAAAATATAGAAAACATTTAAAAAGGACATATTTTGATTTTCTGAACAAATACAACGGCAAACGTATGGAAGATATCGGCACTCTTATTCAATAGAAAAGACATACTCCAGAGACTCGTTTGATTTCATTTGAAAATAATTATTTTTCATGTATTCTGGAAGGTAGAGATGTATTAAAAGTCTCTGCTCACGTCAAGGAGATTGTTACCTGACAGCAGTACTGTTAAAGCTTTGTGAAAGATGTAACACTTTGTTTTCAATCTATATTCACCTTTTTGGAGTTATTTGAATATTTTAACACTTTCAATGATGTCATCAAATACGCTTTATGATTTTTGTGGTTTATTCATACCAATGAAGAAACGGTTATATCGCAACGTTCGATATTCATATTTATATTCAAACATGAAACACATTACTAAAGAAAGACGATTTTGGCGTAATTAGGCATTTTGTAAGGCTATAGGTTTATGGATTAATAAACACACACGGATTCAGGATTTTTTCGATCATTACAAAAGTCGTCCATATTCCTTACAACGGGATCCTTGATCGATATAAATGATATCCACCTCGAAACTGTCTTTACTCAAACAAGAAAACATGAAAAAGGGACATATTTGACATTCTGAGCAAAGACAACTGCTACCGAAACGGTTATACAAAACGTTCGGTATACATATTTTTTGGTTAGAACACATTCAAAAATAAAATATTTCGGCATCAATTAGACATTTTTGATAGAAAAAAATAACGATCATTACAAAATTCGTTTATATTCCTTACCTCGAGACCTTTATTCGATGTCAAATGATATACAGCTCGAAATTGTCCCTAATAAAACAAGATAACATTAAATTGGACATTTTTCAACATTCTAAGCAAAATCAACGGCTAACGTAGAGACGGTGTCAACATTCTTATTCAATGGAAGATCATACTTTATGGAATGTTTTAATTTTATTTAAAAATAATTCCTTTCTATGCTTTTTTTGTTGAATCACACACACACACACACACACACACACACACACCTACACACACACACGCACACACATACCCGTTAAGGGCGCTTATTGGGGACATGGACCTTTCCTCACGTAAACGGTGATATCCCCATTTTGCACATGATGTCCCCACTTTACTGATATAAGACTTGTCTGTATCTCTGATTCACGTCCAAAACGGAATTGTGTGTATAATGTTTTACACACATACACCCCTATACACAGGAATAAATCCATATAACAGGTAGTTGGGGAAAACGTCAGATTGAGCTATAATTTTGGGGGCGCATATCTGAAACCCCAATTTGCACTATGTAAAAATATCCAGAAACGGGGATATCCCCGTTTTTTAGCATATCACCGGTTGCAAGCTTAATTTCTCGTGTCCCCAATCGGCTCCCATTATAAACCCACACACACGCGCACACACGCACGCACGCACACACACACCCACCCACATACACACCAGCATCCGCACCAGCACCCGCACCAGCACCCGCACCAGCACCGGCACCCGCACCAGCACACATATTGGCACGGACACGTTTTCATTTATACCACCCAACAGGACCCTGCTGTACCCATGGTCTCTCTACCATGGGGTGTCGCTACTCATCCACCCAAAGCGTTTCCATGGTAACCATTCTCCCATGGGTGCACAGTACAATATATAGCTTCACTAGCCAAGTGACTACAATATCTCATCTAGCCCCTATAGGGCGATGAGATAATAATGTTAGTCTTATATCAACTTTCCACAAAAGTTTAAATATTGCTTAAAAACGTTCCATTTTGATTGTTTTTCTTATGTTATATAACCAACCACTGAAAAATCATACATTGCAGGGGAAATATATATTAGTAAATATGTTTAGGACGTTTACATGGATCTTTACACCTGTAGTAGAACAAAATCTACGAATAGCCATATTTTCTTTTCAACTTACCATAAAGTACCCACAGAATTTACCAAATTACTGTAGTTCAGAGTTAATTTTCATAGAAGAAACCTTAATAGAAATGATTAATTTGAGTTTCTTACTATGAAACTAGGGCTGTTTTACTTCTGCTTGTTTAAAATAGAACGTTCGCAACTTTTCATTTTTTGCCTCAAAATTTGGATTTCCACCATATCTTGAGAGCTAAATGAAAACTATACGTCAAATTTTGAAAGGCCTTTCCTATGAACACATTAATGGAGACACAGTATATCACTCTTATAGTAAACTGGTGAAATTGTATGATTGTTGGTAAAAAATAAATAGAGCCGACATCCGTGGCAATAGAAACCACCTTTTAACTTTAGCCGAAACAACTTAAGCAGAACTGACCCCTCTGGAGGCTGTGGGTAATGTCTTTGAACATTCGTGCCAACTATACTAACGTTATGTTTCAGCCAAACGATAATTTTAGCAGACGCAGGTCCTGCACAGGTAAATAGAAGTCTAATGTGCAAATAATCAATAGAGGGATGCTCTCATATCCTGCCCCTAACTGTAACTACTAAGTCTAACCTATATGGAATAACGCAGTGTTATAATTGTGTTATGTAGTGTAATATGCACAAATACTTTTGTGCCGTTATTGCTATCATTACTTGAGCCTAAGTAGTTGTACCAGGCTCTAGGCTTAACCTTGACAGCTGACAGTAGATATGAATATTGCTATATTCTTCTTCATTTTCTGCTTCTGCTTGCCACCATTTTATGTTTGAAGAGTAATTGGCTCTGAAATGTTTTCCCATCAGTACCCGGAACTTGGTCTCCGTTACATGTGGTTGCGGTAAAATATTACAACTCCCAAATTCCCCATGTGTAGACCCTCTGTTGAAATCAATTCATGTTGGCGATGAGAAACGCAACTTCGTGGATTGCCCTCTAGTTATCATATTATGATGATAAGGAACGAACGACAAAACAAGAGGGCCATCCACGGAGTTGCGTCTCATCAATATCGTTGACACATAATAATTCGCTCTTTTACATGTGTGTATTATAGTGGACCATAACAGCACACTCGGCCATTTATGTGTAAATGTAGCAGTCACACGTGTACGTCAAAGTAATATTTTGATTTCCTTTATTTATCAAATCAGCCAGTCACAACTCCGGGCTTTTTGTGATAGTTCTAAGGTTTGCAATCATTTGCATAGCTCGATTTTTGTTTCTCTCACAAGCGTACTGTATCAATCTTTTTTCTATCTTTTTGTTTATTTTTTTCTTTTTCATGAAAAGCTGAAAAGGGCGCCGGTAATCCATTTGAGTTGGTGGAGGGGGGGGGGGATGCCGCCACTCTGACCATATGGTAGCTCCGTCACTTCATATTTACCATTACAATACATTTAATAGAAGCGTAGTCATTAAGGCTGATGCCTCCTTTAAAAACGACATGCTTGTTTGTTTTGCAGGGTAACCAGGATAACCAGGGTTAGTTGAGCGATGAAACATACCTGGGTAGACAGCAATCTATATTAGCTCCCAGTCTACTAAGAGAGATAATTATTTAAACCTAACGACAAAATACTTTTTAATTACTTTGTACACGCATATAACCTCGTGCAGCAAGTGAAACCTATCAGTAACTTTTATTTGATTAACATTTGAAATTAAAATATGTATAACTCAACATAATATGTAAATGTAATATAATTGATTAATACGACCAACAAAAGATAATATTGTTTAACTATCTTGAATAAATTTTGGATTAGCGCATATCACATATTAAACCATTATCAATTTACTTTCCAATAACCAGTGTTGTTAGTACAACGCATTTGCTGACATTAACTAAATTGACAGAACACATCCATCTTTTGCACATTTGTCCCATTTTGATATGCTTGATAATTGAAATATATTCCTTTTCTGTCACCACCCTTAACCTGGTTTCCGTTCCAGGAATAATAAATATTTGCTGTAGAATAAGAATTTCGTACTAAGAACATGTGCTAATGTAGGCGCTGTATACTAATTTTAGATTGCACGTTAGCTGAGGATTTAAACTAATAAATATATGAATTCAATTAAAATTATTCACTTTGCCTAATGCTAAGTGTAACGGTACCGTTCTACATCTCTTGCCTTGTAGTAGCGTTCTACGTTACCTTAATTTGTACCCTACACTCAGTTCACTCTCTCCGACTTTTGGAACTCTTCTTTATCTACAAGCACACTTAGGGACCCTTTTCCACAAACATGACTGAAAGAGAATGAACTTATGGCGCATTGCAAGAAAAAAATGTGTGCAGTTGCGCCCACTCATCTGCCGGGAGAACGGATAAATATCTGTAAAATTTTGGTGTTGTCATGCTAACTACAAGTACCAATATTACAAGATACACAATATTCAGCTAAAGGCCTTACCCTTCGTCTTTCTCGAGGACTGTTTTTAATTGCTCCCCCCCAAAAAAAAAAAGAAAAAAAAAAGATTAATCTTTGTGTTTAATTTATACTAGGCAACGTCATACACCAAAAACAGTCTGTCTTGCTCAATGAATGAAAGTATGAAAAGGTGACTGACAAAATTTAAATTAATCGTACTGGATTCATCTTTGTTCACACAGACACCAAATGATGTATGTGATTTCTTAATCCAAATTGATGAAAATGAAATCAATAAATGAAAGAAAAAACACGCGAATAGTAACTGAATAATACTGAAAACGTGTCAAGATTGTAGTTCAATGAATACGACTGGTTACATTCATGTGATATGACATGTAATCTAAGAGAAGTATTATCTCAAAGGAAATATTTAAGAGCAATTACAAAACCAACTAGTCACAGGACTGTGCCAATACTCCAAAATTAAATAATGATCATGTGTATTCGCATTTTCATTCAATTCAAAGCTGCCTATTCAAGTAAAGTAAACTGACTAATTGTGTATCGTGCTTGTTTTGTAAACAACAATACACACGACGTTCAAGTGTATGTTGACAAAAGTAAAATAACAAGACATTGTATTGTTGAACAAAGCAATATTTAAATGGCATTATATTATTTAAAATTTTACAGAAGTGGATATTACTCCACTTTAGAATCTCTTAGTTTGAACATTTACCATCAAGATATGAGTTCAGTAATACTTAAAAGGTGTCACAGAATATCATGAATTAAGATAGCAAATAAGTAAGTCATTATTTTTAGTTAATTCTAAGCCATCATAGTTTAAAGGATTGAAGATTGGTCATTACAATATTAGCGTTAGGGGATTTTTACTAGGGGAGAGAATTCTGTATAGAACAAAAGACGCAATAAAATGTCCATGTCGAGGAAACTGAGACGCGTAATACTTACGGAATATTAGAGGACACATATTACTTAATATCTAGCTAAACTGAGGAACTCTTCAAGAGTATTTCATAACCACTGTCACTTCCTTAGCAGTTCAAGGTTTCCGTAGAATACAAGTCGTCTCTCCTTTCATTATCACTTGATCACTGGATATTTGGAGACCATCTCTTCATTCTGATTCAAGACTCTCTTGTTCTCATATCATCTTGAAGGTGCTGTCAATTTATACTACCATGAAGTGTAGTTTGCTGTTCTTGTATATCTTTGCAGTTTTCTCTCAAGAGTTCTATTCAACTGAATCATCAGCACAAACAGTAAGTGTCCGATATGTTTCATCCATTCCATAACTAATCATAAATAACTTGTCTTTTTGTTTGAAAATTGGTAATGCTGTAATATCACAGTAATAAGTCTGGCTTATACTTTTAGGTTTGATTCTTCAATGATTCTCTAAATTCTAGAATAGTTTGTTCCGGTGCATATCAATATAAATAATGCCTAGAACTTTATAGTAAGAAAATTCACAGTTTTTGACAAAGATCTCGATAGTAGCCTTTCAAAAAATTAGAAATTGGTATTGCAAAATAAGTAAGAGTTCTTTACTTATGCACCACTCATTGGAGTCTAAACTTAACTTTGACATTTTTTTCTGTAGGACATGTCGTTTGCTTAACAACACGTTTTTGTTGTAGTATGAAATTCTGTGAAAAATTTCACATATTAAACAAAGAGTTAAAAGTTGCAAAGTGAAAGCATGTTTCGTACATCTTGTGAACTTTTATAAACATAACAAATTTAAATGAACTTATATGATGATTTTTATTTTTATGATAAATCAACCCTTACATTTATGTACTTACATAAGGCAAGCTACATTTCTATCCACCTGGTCTAATGCATCATTTTTTTTCTTACAACAAAAATAGTAATCTGTTATTGCTTTGGTATTCTATCATATATAAACTATAATCAGTGAGTTAAAGCGTTTATAGCAACAAGTCCCTCTGTGTAAGTTCCAAGTATTTTTCCCTGAATTTTATTACTGAGCTATATGTAAAGTATCCTACATAATTTCATCTCAGCATAAAGACGACATAAAGATTCTTGCAGCAAAAGAATAATTAAATACACGAAAAAAGGAGTATATTAAGTGTTCCTTTACAAGTGTATATCCGACATACCATTCTACGATGTATCCTTAAAAGTATTCTTAAACTTTGAAAAGTTCAAAAGAGTGTTATTTTATTATTTTCACCCATTACTCATTTTTAATCATTAAAAAAGAAAACGTTTTAATATTCTAAATGTAATTAGCTTGCGTTCTAAACACTTTATTTTCAACGCATGAATCTTAGTAACCTTGTGTTCCGAATATTTATCGATTTGAAACAAAACGGTCTTGTGGTTTACAAAATCGTACTGTATACCGTCATTAAAAACATAATTAGAATTGAAACAGATACGCTTTTCCAGTTTCCTACCACTACACTGCAAGTAAAACCGATGTATTTTCTTTGCATCTTTCACCTTCAGATTTATTAATTATAAAGCATTTTAATTTAAAATTAGACAGGTGAACAACTTCTAAACAGGTACATTTTATATTTCTATCTAGAAAAGCGTTATCGTTATTTTTCTCTCCTATTGCGGTCAATTACAAATTTATTTCCTGTTGAAAGTATGAATCATAAATTAGGTTCTGATGAAATCATGTTTTATTATGTTTAATTATTTGTTGAAATTGGAGCTTTGATATGTTGAATCAATATTAATAACATTCTATGGGTTTGGTCTCAGTACTATGGTGAATATGGAAACCTTTGTGCTCATCGGGATAATTTCATTTCTTAATTACTCGACATTGATACTAACATCGATCAGTTTAGATTATAAAATGTTAAAATTTGTACTGTATAAAAAAAATAATCCCAATAGTCCCGCCGGTGAATGTGTTCCCAATTTAGGTTTACTGTATTCAGTGCTTAATGTGAAAGGAAATGCTAAGTTCTCCATAATTAAAATATGGACGAAAATGTATGTATGCAGCTAAACGTTACACACTTTACGTGAGCATGTTTATTTTTTAAGAATGCAACGAAATTATGCTGTGAGCAAGGAGTTAATCCAAACAAGTTTACTCGTCTGCCGTACATGTAATCTAACATGGCCTGTCAGTCACTTTGTGTTTTTTTTTTTTTTTCTGTGCTGCTAATTTAAAAAAAGGTACTGATTTCAAATTACTTGGTTAATTTTCAGTTTCCTTTTTTAATAGCATTAACAATTGGTTACTAAATAGTACTCAAAATACATAAAATAAAATATGTCCAAATATTCTCCATTATTACTAAGACTTAAAAACTGATAATATCAATTTGTTTCATGTTTCTCCTGTCAACAGGATAACGGCAGGCTTGACGAAGATAGCATTCATTCCAGAAAACGAAGGGAAATCTCAGGTAGGTTGTCAGGTTATCTATCAGTGCATTTTGATTATGATACATCAACAAATTTAGAGATGCAAACTCTTAAACCCACAGTTTGAGATACTGTGTAAATCTTGATGAATTGAGGCATGTATATATGGAATTATATTGTACTGCATATGTTAAGACTGTCAATACTGACTGGTGTTAAAAAAAGGGGCTCTTCTAAGCTCATACCTAGAGAAAGGTGTTAAAAAACAACCAAGAAAACCGTAAAGAATGAATGTTTACTTTTGAAACTTTGAATATATGGTAGAACAGATTTCGGCGGTTATATAAAAATAAGTGTTTACACCTTCATTGGTTTGTTAAAGTAATACTTAAACTATTTTTTGTCCACACTTGAGGTAGGTAAATGAAGTATCGCAATAATTGTACATTCGTCTGAGTCACATAATTTCCATAATTTCCCCAGGTTCCTCTTACTTCTACTACCAAGAGCCTCAATACCCGAGAGATTGTAAAGAGGTCTATGAACGATGTGATGATCAAACTGAATCCGGTATTTTCATGATTCAGCCAGACGGTGCTCCGGAACCATTCAACGTCCATTGTAATAATTCAATAGATGGAGGAGGTTGGGCGGTGAGCACTTATGTTAAATATTAACCAATTCCCCTCGATTAAACAAGGAGCGACAAACATGTGAGGTAACTTTCCATTCAGTTCATTGACGTCACAAAAAGTCAACGTTAAGATGATGATTTACCTTCCTTAATATTTAAAATGCTTTTGATAACTTCCTTCTTAAAAAAAAAAAGTGATTTTTAACTTTAATTGATGTTCCATTCTATTTTCTTGTTTCCTAAAATAGAAATTGTATCACAGGTAGTGAACATGTTGCTGATGCAGTTGATAAACGTTACTTGTTTTCTATATAGACGACTTATGTGCCGTATTGACTTTCAAAAACTTACTTTGAAGGTCTATGTTTTTAATTTTTAAGAGTATACATATGACATTCAATGGCAGAGTGACCCCTATCCTCCAGCACGTGATGTGTAAAAATTTTTTTTGTTGATTAAATTAATTTGATCATGAAAAGAAAAACGGTGTCCTTTATACTTGCTTCATTGAACTAAGGTTTTCCAACGTCGAATTGATGGCGCTGTTGATTTCTACCGTCGTTGGGTCGATTACAAAGAAGGTTTCGGATTTTTACAGCGTGAGTTCTGGCTCGGCAACGACAAAATATCCTACATAACAAACCAGGGTGATTACGAACTACGTATCGACCTGGTCAGCAGGAATGGCAATTCTTACTTTGTCAAGTACGACCTCTTCAGGATCAGCGACGAAATCAGTAAATACAGATTGACAGATCTGGGATCACATCTGCCTGAAAGTACAGCAGGTCAGTATAGTTACGGATACATAGTTCTGGTCACTTAGCTGCCACCATAACGTAATTCAGAAAACATGCAAAGATACATTGGTATGAACGCTACCGTATAAAGTATGTTGCTGTCGTAATACTATTGAAGACCCTAATGACCTTCTCAATAACCGGCAAGCAAAAAGCAAAAAAGAAAAAAAATATCCAATCAATTATAGAGAAAAATTCCTTTTCGTGTTAATCACATGTCATATAGAGGAAAAGAAGGAAACGTTTCAATAGGTAGTTGTTACAGTAATATATTATCCATAAAATTAAAGTAAACTCAGTTGAATCGACGTGAAAGAATTAAATTGTTTTTCTTGATATTAACTGTAGCAGAACTTTAGGTTAGCACTACTTTTAGTTTTTAAATGTATCATATCTCCATCCTTTTGGTATATCTTAATTTTATAACACTACAAGGTCAATATGATTTTAAAGTTAAGCTACATTTTTATGAAAGAGAAATTTTGTCTTAATAATTATCATTTTTTGGCGTTGGAATTGCTTTGTTTTTTTCTTAGGATATACCTACTGCAACAAATTTAAGGATGTTTAATGTCCGTACGTGGTATTCCGTGATAAACAAATCTTAATGTGAATTTTTTTTTTGTCGTAAGGAGCTTCTCAGCCAGACCGCCGGGCTTTGAAATGCGTAATGTACATGAAAATATATATATCTACAATAGTTGAATAACATATTACAAATGCAAGTAATAAAGAGTGATGAAAACAAGAGCCAGGACAACACAAGAAATTATTTTGAGGTATACATTCTGTCTGTATTTGCAGAACCCCATAAAACATTGAAATTGACAAGCTCGAAAGAATATGTTCCTCAGAGAATCGAAAAGGACCCTCAAAAAAAAAAAAAAAATCATGAATATCATTTCTACCCTTCCAATTCTATGAAAAAGAAAAAAAAAGATTTCAACCTGTAATACATCTACTTCAGCAACTTCACAAAAATGAAAGTCATATGATCCTTTTAATAATCTAAAATGGAGAACACCGTAGTTATAATAACATGTGAAATGTTATATGTTATATGTTAAGTTTGATTTTGTTTTCTATTTCATAATGTATAGATATTTCGCAAGGAAACAAGAGCTACAGTATTTCACAAATCAATGTTTTAGTGATGTGCGTTTTTTAAATTTTTTAATGCCGATATAATGTGTATTTAGTTGTTTTGTATTGAATGATTCTTACTTATTTGTATCTGTACTCTTCTCTCTTTCCGTAGATCACAGCTACTTCTCGAGTTATAACAAGAACATGTCCTTCTCTACATGGGATAACGACAACGATAGATGGGGTAATAACTGCGCATCTTATGATCATGGAGCTTGGTGGTTCAATAATTGTTATTATTATTCTCACTTAAATGGTCTCTTCTTCGACGTCCACGACTCTTTTAAATCCATTCGGTGGAATAACCTACCTGGTGGTTCTTATAACGTAAAATATGTAGAGATGAAACTGCGACCTAATTCGTCCACTTGAAGATAAATTCGACCTATACCGGCAAATTAAAAGATATAAACAGTTTCAGACAATCGTGTACCTTAGAGGTCCTTGTTCGTGTAGCAGGGTAATGTTCAACTTTGAATAAAGATGTGCTTGATCAATAAAGAAAACAAGTGGACCAACTTCTATACCATTTTCTACTTATTTTGGGAACTGTGTACTCAGTGCTTAGTTAAAATTAAAATAATGATACTCTATAATCAAGTTGAGCTTAAATGTTTAAGTACTGACTTGGAACTTTTTGTTAGGCTGTTTTTTTCTTCTTTTGTTGTACAATAAACCGCTGGAGCATTCTCAACAGAACAGTATACTTAAAAAATGTTCATGAATCTGTACACCTGTCGTAGCACGGAATCTACCGATCGTTATCGTAATTACACCAACCATTAACCACATTAAAGATGCCCTAATAGTTTCTAGATCTTAGTGTAGTTAAGACAATGATCAATGAAAGAAATAGTAATGGATTGTAAAAGTTTCTATGAAGTCACGGCTAAGTGTCTTACATCTGAAAATTAATAATTTGTGGAATGACGCCTTTATGCAGTCTATGTTTGGATGTAAAAAGCTAGAACAGTAAGAAATTTGTTTTCTCTTACCAAATAATATGCAAATTAGTATCCGATTTATAGTGACCATTAGACTGCATTTACTCCAAAGAAATAAGTTATAGGTATATTATGCGTAACGTTAGCGTTAGCGTCTCTGAGAAAAGCGAATATATCATGCACATTTTATCTGCAATCTGGTTTGATGTTTTGATATGCTTTCTTTTCTTTTCTTTTGAAGCCTTATTACAGTGACATTTTTCTTTAAACATGTTGGTATAGGATTAAGGTACTGTAAGCTTACAGCATAGGGAAGGTTTAATCGTTACACAGGTTATATACAATGATACAAAGCCGTCCAATCTCCTTTTCCAGCCACCAAACTGAAGGCGACATACATTATAGGATTATGGCACACTTAACATATTTTTGCAGCTTTTAAATTGGACAGGGTGACCATTTACCTTATCATGTAATGATTATTGTCTGATATATTTTACTCATTTCTTTTACATACATGTTAAAAAAAAAAAAAACTGTTCAAATGTCTATTACATTGAGTATGTAGAGAAGAGAATGCGATAAACATGTTTTCTTAAAGTTAACATTTGACATCATCGCTCCTAAGGTTACTACATATTGTATCCTTCCAAGACGTTGTAGCTTATTCGAAGTCACAGATCGATAGTTAGGTCGAGATAATTTTTTGGAACACACACTAACATAATTATGATGAAGTAGACTGCCCTAGCCCATAGGGTATCCACTGATCAGAACTAATGCGGCAAGTGAAACTTATAATTAAATTTTATTTGCTTAACATTTGAAATTAAAATATATATAACTCGATATAATATGTAAATGTAATATAATTTATTAATACGACCAACAAAAGAGAAAACAGAATTTATGGTATAAATATTGTATAATTTGTGTAAATATCTTGCATAATTTTTGGATATAGCACATCACAATTTGAACCATTAGCAATTTTTTTCCCTATAACCCGTCAGAGTTGTTAGTAAAACGCATTTGCTGGCCCCGATAACTAAATTGACAGATGACATTCATCGTTTGTATATTTGTCATATTTTGACATGCTTGATAATTGAAATATCCTTCTATGTTACCATCTTTGACTTGGCTTCTGTTCATGGAAATAATAAATATTCGCTGTACAATAAGAATATGGAAAAAAAAAAAAAAACATTTGCTAATATAGGCTCAGTATACAGATGCACGTGTTAGCTGAGGATTTAAACTAATAAATGTATGAATTTAATTACAATATTCACTTTGCTTAACGCATAGCATCACGGTACCGTTCTTCATCTCTTGCCATGTAGTAATGTTCTACGTTACCTCAATTTGAACCCTACACTCGTCAGTCAGTTCACTTTCAACTGAATTTTGGAACCCTTCTTCTTCGACAATTATACTATTATTCTTTTCTCTAAACATGTCTGAAAGAAAATGAACTTATGGCGCATTGGAAGAAAAAAAATTGTGCATACTGATCAGCAAGGAGGACTGATAAAAGTCTGTAAAATTTTAGTGTTGGCATACTAACTACATTAAGAAGTAACAACTAGACATATTGCAATATACATGATATTCAGCTACAGGCCACACCTTTCGTCTTTCTCGGGATTTTCTTTTTAATTGCTCCTCTCCAAAACTAAAGAAAAATAATCTTTGTGCTTAATTTTTCAAAAAAGAAAAAATAACGTAGTGCTCTAAAGAGTAGACACAGATTGATTGTGAAAGTGGAATAAAGCAGATTGATATTCATTTTGTAATTGACGTGAAACACATACACCAAATACGTTAGCAACAGTTTATTTTGCTAAATGAATGGAAAACAGTTTGATAACTTTAAATTAATCTTACTGGATTCATTTTGTTATTCTAATTTAATGAAAATGAAAACAATGAATCAAATAAGCAGCACGTGAATAATAAGTAAATGAAATTGAAAAAATGTCAAAAGTGTAGTTGAATGAATATTACTCGTTACTTTCATTTGTGATATGACATGTAATCTAAGAGAAAGTATTAATTCAAAGAAATTATTTATGAGCAATTACAAAACCAAACTAGTCACAGGAATATGCAAATACTCAAAAATTAAATAATGATCATGTGTATTCGTGTGTTCATTCAATTCAAAGCCGCCCAATCAAGTAAATTAAACTGACTAATTGTGTATCACGTTTGTTTTGTAAACAACAATACACACGACGTTCAAGTGTATGCTGACAAAAATAAAATAACAAGACATTGTACTGTTGAACATAGCAATTTAAATTGCATTATATTCTGTAAAACGTTACAGAAGTGGATGTTACACCTGCTCAGAATCTCTTAGTTTGAACACTTACCATCAATATATGAGTAATACTTAAAAGGTGTCACAGAATATCATGAATTAATATAATAAATAAATAAATAAGTCATTATTGTTAGTTAATTTTACGCTATCATACTTTAAAAGATTGAATATTGGTCATTACAATATTAGCGTTTGGGGAGAGAATTCTGTATAGTGCAACAGAGGCAGTAAAATGTCTATGTCGAGGAAAGTGAGACTCGTTATATGTACGGAATATTACAAGACACATTTCACGTAATATCTAGCTCAACTGAGGAACTCCTTAAGAGTATTTCATAACCATTGTCACTTTCTAAGAAGTTCAAGTCTAAAGTTGTAGCACAGATCTCCTTAATAAACATTTTGCTGATGCAGTTGATAAACATTACGTATTGTCTTTATACACGACTAATATGTCGTGTTGTCTTTCAACCTACATTGATGGCTGTCTATGTATGTATGCATATGACATGTATGGCTCAATGACCTCTACCCTCCGGTACGTAATGTGTGAACAATGCTTGTTATTAAATTAACTTGACGATGAATAGGAAAAATGTTAGCAACTGTATCGTTAATACTTGTTCCACTGATCTAAGGTTTTTCAACGTCGAATTGATGGCGGTGTTGATTTCTACCGTCGTTGGGCCGATTACAAAGAAGGTTTCGGATTTTTACAGCGTGAGTTCTGGCTCGGCAACGACAAAATATCCTACATAACAAACCAGGGTGACTACGAACTACGTATCGACCTGGTCAGCAGGAACGGCAGTTCTTACTTTGTCAAATATGACCTCTTCAGGATCAGCGACGAAATCAGTAAATACAGATTGACAGATCTGGGATCACATCTGCCTGAAAGTACAGCAGGTCAGTATAGTTACGGATACATAGTGGTAGTTACTTCCCTTTTTCCGTAACGTAACTCAGTCAAATATACTCCAAAGATACATTACAATAAATAATATCGTATTTAGTATGTTCCTGTCGTAATCTGATTAAAGGCTTTTAGGACTTATGCAATAGCCGGCAGAATATAACTTTGAGTTCTTTGACATGATAAGTTAAATTAAATTTGAAATTTTGATCTAATAAACTGTAAGAAAACAATGAACTTGCACTACGTGTTATCTATCATCAAACATTTATACAGGGAGTTAGTGTAGTAATATGTTACGCATACACGTAAAAAATGAACTATATATGTTGAACCAATGTGAACAAATTAAATTATTCTCCTTGAAACTGACTGTAGTACTTTACGTTAGTACCATTTTCAGTTGCAGAAAGTACTTTTCATTGTTAAAACTTGATATTACGTTGCATATAATTAAAGTTGGATAGTTCATTTTTAATGTTGCATTTTTGTTTAAAACCAGCATATCGGCATCCTTTGGCTTATCTTATAATACCAATACTACAACTATAACTTTGAGAAACTTTGTCTTAACAATCATGAAATGAGAATGGTTTTGCTTTGATTTAAATATCATCTGACACTAGTTGATGCATTTGAAATTTTGGAATTTCATTATTAACAAACTTTTATGTGATTTCAATGCGGTAAGGGGGTTATCAACAGGACCCCAGCTTTCAAATGTGGAAATTTCATGAAAAGATATATTTTCAGTACAATACTATGTTACAAATACAAGCCGTGGTGATGATAAAGAGTGACAACAAGAAACTTTATAACTTTATACCTAAATTATTTTGAGATAAAATTTCGGTATGTGTTTGCAGGACCTCATCAAATTGTGAACTTGGCGTAATACAAATCAATATTTTTGTCATAAAATACAAGAGGGCCATCTGAAAACATCAAAGGACAATGTAAACATCCATTTCATCTTTTCCATTTCATTTTTTTATGATAGGGGGAAATACCTCACCTCGAAATGTATTTACTTCAATAACTTCACAAAAATAAAAGTCCTATCATCCTTTAGATATTCTGAAATAAAGAAGGCCGTAGGTATAATAACGCCATATATTATATTTGATTTTGGTGTTCATTTCATAATGTATCGATATTTAGCAAGGAAAATCACAGCGAACAAAAGTTTTTCATCAATCAATATTCTACTGAATGATTTGCCTTATCAAAAGTTTTTTTAAGTTTTCAAAAGTTGCAATTATACAATTAGATGACATAATGTATACTCATCAGTTTTGCTCGCAATGTCTCTTACTTATATGTATCTGTACTCTTCTCTCTTTCCGTAGGTCACAGTTTCTTCTCGAGTTATAAGAAGAACATGTCCTCCTCCACATGGGATGACGACAACGATAGGTATAGTAGTTATAACTGTGCATCTTCTTATCATGGAGCATGGTGGTTCAATAACTGTCATTTTAACTGCCACTTAAACGGTCTCTACTTTGATGTTTACGACTCTGTCAAATCCATTAGGTGGAAAAGCCTTCCTGGTGGCAATCGTAACGTAAAATACGTAGAAATGAAAATTCGATGTAAGTTTCATGTTTAGGATAAATTCGACTTATATCGGCCAATGACAAGATATAAACAGATTCCAAGTAATCGAAAACCCAACGACCTTCTTCATGTAACAGAGTAATGCTAAAGTTTGTGTAAAGATTTGACTATTCAATAAAGAAAAACAGATGGACCAACTTTTGTAACATTGTCTACTTTATTTTGAAAACTGTATACTTAGTGCAGAGTCAATAGTAAAATAATGTAAGTCTATATAAACTTTCCACACAAAGATTAAATACAGCTTACAATATTGTCATTTGATTGTCTTTTCTAATTCTTTACGATAAGCTACTGGAAGATTATCCGTTACAAGTGACAATATGTTTAAAAATATTTTAGGATTTTAACATGAATCTTTACACTTTGCATCTTACATCTTTGCAAGAAATCTCCCAATTGGTATCTTCTACATTCTATTGGCCATGAAGATCACAAGATCTTAGCGAAATTCAGCATAATTTTGTCCACGAATCTTTCAAATCCATTTCGGGGTGTAGCCCTCGTTGTTTTGCCCTCAACATTAAATATGTAGAAATGGTAATTGGACCTAAATTTCCCAATTAAAGATATATGGGCCAGTGGAAAGATATAAACAGATTCCAGATAATCGGATATCCCATAACCTTGTTTATGTAACAGATTAATGTTATAGGTTGTGTAAAGACTAAATAATGGAAAACAAATTGACCAACTTCGATAACATTGTCCACTTATTTTGAAAACTGTGTACTTAGTGCAAAAATAATATTAAAACAAGAGTGCAATCCATGGAGTTGCGTGTCTCATCGCCAACATAAACTTTGTTTTCAATACAGGGACTGCACATGGGAATTTGTAATAGTTTATTGCTAAGTACTTACAAAACTTTAAGTTAATTGGTTTAATAGTTCTCAAGATATGCTGGAAATACAAATTTGGGGGTAAAATTGCCTTTTTTTCCCCTCAAAAATCAGAAAATCGCTCTCTTTACTACAAAAGTGATACACCTTGAGTATTTCATTCTCATGTACGTTTTGCAAAATTTTGCATTAAATGCTCAAATACTTCTCAAGATATGCTGGAAATAAAAATTTTGTGGCAAAGTAGACCTTTTTCTAAAAAATCAGCAAATTTGACTCGATTTACCATACAACTAATACATCGTGTACATATTGGCATAATGCACAACCTTACCAAGTTTCAACTTAATCGCTCATATGCTTTTCAAACTATTCTAGAAAAACCACAATTTAAGCAGGTCCTGACGTACACACACACACAAACACACACACGCACACACACACACAGGTTTATACGTCAACGTTTGAAATACTTATTTAAAAATAAAACACAATTTAGAAATATAGAAGAATTTGGTATCAATCACATTTTGGTAAGGCTAAAGCCTTATGGATTAATAAAAATAGAGACATATTTATGAATTTTGCAATCATTTCAAAATTCATCCATATTACTTAGATCGGGACACTTATTCCATGTAAAATAATGTACAGCTCGAAATTGTCTCCAATCAAACATGAAAACATTCTTGTTTAAGAGCGAGAGAGAGAGAGAGAGAGAGAAAAACAATATTTGGTATCGGTCACATTTTGGTAAGCCCTGCTTACATGAAAGAGTTTGTTACGTGACACTAGTTAAAGCTTACAAATTTTTTAATCATTAAAAAATTCATTCATATTCCATAGATCGGGACACTTATTCGATGTAAAGTAATAAACAGCTCGAAATTGTCTCTAATAAAACAAGAATTTCAAAACATTTCAAAGGGATGTATTTTGGCATTTTGAAAAAAGACAACGATTAACGTATGGACGTTATCGACATCCTTAATTAAACAAAAAACACAAACTTTAGGGACCCTTTTGATTTCATTTGAAAAGAATCATTTTTCATGTGTCGTAGAAGGTAGAGATGTATTAAAACTCTGATTACGTCAAAAGATTGTAACGTGACACTAGATAAGGTTAGAAAAGACATACAATACATTCTTTTCAATTTTAAACGTGCTGGAATTATTTAGATATTTGAACACTTTTAAAGATGTCATCAACTCCGTTTCAAGCTATTCGTTGTTTACTCACACGAAAAACGTTTATATCTCAATGTTCGGAAACCATATTTCAAGTTCGGGCACATACGAAAGATAGACGATTGTGGTATAAATTAGACATTTCAGTGAGGCTACAGCCTCATGGATTCATAAAAATAGAGACGGATTCATTAAGTTTCCGACCATTACAAAACTCAAATATAATAATAATATCTTATTCGAAGTAAAATGATATAAAGCTCAAAATTGTCTCTAATCAAAAATGAAAACATAAAGATAGAAAATATTTCGACATTCTGAGCAAAGACAACGTCTAACGTATGGACGATTTCGGCATCCTTATTCAATAGGAAACACATAGTTTAAGGACTCTTTTGATTTCATTTGAATATAATTACTTTTCATGATTTCTAGAAGGTAGAGATATAATAAATCCCTGCTTACATCAAGGAGATTGTTGCGTCACACTAGTTAACGCTATCAGAGATATATTACAGTCTTTTCAATGTAAACCGTATCGTGGCTATTCGGTTATTTGGAAACACTTTAAATGACGTTATAGACGTTTTTAGAAGTTTGTGGCTTATTAAAACATACACACACAGACACAAAACGTTTGCATATCAACCTTTGAAATATGGATTTAAAAATAAAACACGAATTAGAAAGAAGAATTTGGTATCAATCACATTTTGGTAAGGCAATAGCCTTATGGATTAATACCGTAAAAATCGAAACAGATTCATAAATATTCCGATCATTATAAAACTTGTTCATATTCCTTAACTCGGGATCCTTATTCGAAATAAAATGATATCAAGCTCGAAATTGTCTCGAATTAAAAAGATAACATTAAAATGGGACATACTTCAATATTCTGATTAATGACAACGTTTAAGGTATGGACGTTATTGGCATCCATATTGAAGAGAAACACAATCTTTAGTTACTGTTTTGATTTCATTCAAATATAGTTACTTTTCATGTATTCTAGAAGGTAGAGATGTATGAAAAATCTGATTACGTCAATGAGATTGTTACGTGACCCTAGATGAGACTAGAAATAACATATTATACATTCTTTTTAATTTGAAACCTGTTGAGGTTATTCGTATATTTGAACACACGTCAAAAGGTACGTTTTATGGTTATTTTGGTTTATTCACACAAAAAACGGTTACATCTAAACGTAAGAAATACATATTTCATGTTCGAGCACATTCAAAAGCATAAATTACACATTTTGGTAAGGCTATGGCCTTATGGATTAATAAAAATAGAGACGGATTCATAAATTTTCCGATCATTACAAAACTTGTCCATATTTCTTACGTCGGGATCCTTAAATGAAATAATATCAAGCTCCTAATTGTCTCTAATTAAAAAGAAAACCTTAAAATACTTTGACATTCTGATTAAAGACAACGTTTTATGTACTGACTTTATTGGCATCCTTATTCTATAGAAAACACATACTTTAAAGGCTCATTTGATTTCATTTTAAATAATTAATTTCCATGTATTCTAGCAGGTAGTAGATATAGTAAAATCCTGCTTATGTCAAGGCGATTGTCACGTGACACTAGTTAAAGCTATCAGAAATATATAATACATTCTTTTAAATTTTAAACGTGTAGGAGTTTTTCGGCGATTTGAACACTTTTAAAGACGTCATCAACTACGTTTTATGCTTATGGTGGTTTATTCACACGGAAAACGGTTACATCGTCACGTAAGAAATAGATATTTCAAGTTCGAACACATTCTAAAGATAAACGATTTTGGCATAAATTTCAATTTCTTTTCATGTATTCTAGAAGGTTGAGATGTATTAAAATTAATTATTACGGCAATAAGATTGTTTGGTGACACTAGATGAGGCTAGAAAAACATGCAGTACCCTCTTTTCAATTTTAAACGTGTTGGGGTTATTCGGATATTTGAACACTTTTAATGACGTCATCACCTACGTTTTATGCTTATGGTGGTTAATTCACACAAAATACGGTTACATCTCAAAGTACAAAATACATATTACAAGTTTGGGCACTTTCGAAAGATAGACGATTTTGGCATAAATTCACATTTTGCTAAGGCTATGGCTTTATGGATTAAAAAAAATAGAGACAGACTCATAAATATTCCAATCATTACAAACCTTGTTCATATACCTTACCTCGTGATCCTTATTCGAAGTAAAATATTACCAAGCTCGAACTTGTCTCTAATTAAAAAGAAAACCTTAAAATGGGACATTCTTCAATATTTTGATTAAAGACAACGTTTAACGTATGGAGTTATTGGCATCCTTATTTGAGAGAAACACAATCTTTAGTTACTCTTTTGATTTCATTCGAATATAATTACTTTTCATGTATTCTAGAAGGTAGAGATGTATAAAAGCAGAAAACGTTAGGGACTCTTTTCATTTAAAAATAATTTCTTTTCATGTATTCTAGAAGGTTGAGATGTATGAAAACTCTGATTACGTCAATAAGATTGTTACGTGACACTAGATGAGGCTAGAAAAAGATATAATACATTCTTTTCAATTTTAAACTTGTTGGGGTTATTCGGATATTTGAACACTTTTAATGACCTCATCAACTACGTTTAATGCTTTGAGTGATTTAGTAACAAAAGAAAAAAAAAACGGTTACATCTCAAGGTACGAATACCTATTTCAGGTTCGGGCACATTCGAAAGATATAAATAGAAAAAAGAAGAATAAATTACACACTTAGTATAGGGCTATAGCCTTATGGAATTAAAAAAAAAGAAAGGTTGATTCATAAATTTTCCGATCATAATAAAACGTGGTCATATTATTTACCTCCGGATCCTTATTCGAAATAAAATAATACCAAGGGAGAAGTTGTCTCTAATTCAAAAGAAAACATTAAAATGGGACATACTTCGACATTCTGATTAAAGGCAACGTTTATCGTATGGACGTAATTGGCGTCCTTATTTAAGAGAAAACACAAAATTTAGGGACTCTTTTCATTTGAAAATAATTCTTATCATCTATTCTAGAAGGTAGAGATGTATGAAAACTCTGATTACGTCAATACGATTTTCACATGACACTAGATGAGGCTAGAAAAAGATATAGTACATTCTTTTAAATTTTAAACGTGTTGGGGTTATTCGCATATTTGAACACTTTTTATGATGTCATCAACTACGTTTATGCTTATGGTGGTTAATTCACACAAAAACACGGTGACATCTCAAAGTACAAAATACATATTACAAGTTGGACACTATCGAAAGATAGACGATTTTGGCATAAATGACACATTTTGCTAAGGCTATGGCCTTATGAATTAAAAAAATAGGGACAGAATTTTTTTCATTACAAAGTTCATTTACATTCCTGAGATCGGGACCCTTATTCGATGTAAAGTAATATACATCTCGAAAATTGTCTCTAATCAAACAAGAAAACATTTAAAAGGGATGTATTTTGACATTCTGAGTAAAGACAACGACTCAATGCTCAGAATGTGAAAAAAAATGTCCTTTCCTTGTTTATGAGAGGCAGAGTTTTAATTTTTTTTTATTCATTTTTTTCCTTGATACATACGTTAATTTTTTTATGTACACTTCATCTTGTATAAATTTTATTTATGTACTTCAATTGGAAAAAATAAACAAACAAACAAACAATTTATCACTACTGTCTAGAACATATAAAAAGTATTTCTTCTCAAGTAAAAGTAAAAGTGCCTCTAAAGTGTGATTTTCCATTAGATATGGATACCGATATCGTGAACACGTTAGCCGTTTTCTTTGCTCAGAATGCCACAATATGTCAATGTTTCAATGTTTTCCTCGTTTTATTAGAGACAGGTTCGAGTTGGATATCATTTTATATCAAACTTTACAGGTATCGAGGCAATGAATATGGACGAATTTTGAATAATTTTAAATTTCTAAATCTGCCTTTAAGTTTATTACTGTATAAAGTTATAGTCTTAATAAAATAGCTAATTTGTTTGCAAATCGTCTATCTTTCGAATTGTATTCGAACTTATATTAAGTATATCTAACGTTGACATGTAACCGTTTTTTTTTTTGAATAAACAAAAAAAAAAAAAATACAACGTCGTTAATAATGTCATTGAAAGTGTTCAAATATCTGAATAGCCCCAACAGGTTTTACATTGAAACGAATGTGCTATTTCTTTCTTTTAGGTCAGGTAACAATCAGGTAACAATCAGGTTACTGTAAGGTAACAATCTCCTTGGGGTAAGCAGAGTTTTAATTTATCACTACTGTCTAGAATACATAAAAAGTATTTCTTCTAAAATAAAAACAAAAGAGCCCCTTAAGTGTGATTTTTTTATTAAATATGGATACCGATATCGTTTATACGTGAGACGTTGTATTTGCTCAGAATGTCAAAATTTGTCCCTTTCTCGTTTTATTAGGGACAGGTTCGAGTTGGATATCATTTTTAGGTCAAAGTTAAAGGGTATCGAGGTAATGAATATGGACGAATTTTGTAATAATCTCTAAATTTCTGAGTAAATCTGTCTTTAGTTTTATTACTGTATAAGGATATACTCTTACCAAAACATTTTTGTTCAAATGTATTCAAACTTGTGATATGTATACCTAACGATAAAATATAACCGTTGTTTGTGTGAATAAACCACAAAAAGGATACAAGATCGTGGATGACGTCATTGAAAGTGGGAAAATATCTGAATAACCTCAACACTTTTTACATTGAAAAGAATCTACTATATCTAAAGTGTGATTTTCCATTAAATATTAATACCGATTTCGTTCATACGTTGGCCGTTGTCTTGGCTCAGAATGTCACAATATGTCCCTTTTTAATGTTTAGTTTTATTTAGAGACAAGCCTGAGTGGATATCATTTTATATCAAATAAGGGTATCGAGGTAATGAATATGGACGAATTTTGTAATGATCTAAAAATTTCTGAATATGTCTCTATTTTTTTTCAATGCATGGATGTCGTTTTACTTGATATTCAAGACTTTTATAATAATCGAAAACTTCATCAATTTGCCTTTATTTTTATTAAAACATATTGTACTGTTTGTGAAATTCTATCCCCAACAGTGAGATATACTGAACATCCCGTCAGTGTGAAAGATCTATAAAATGCGTAAAACATGGTGATGACATGGTTGATAACATATCATATCTCATGAAAATATGGTGTCCCCTACACAAAATGTACCATACATTACTTTTTGCACTCCTGTCACAGAACATTCTCTTTGAAACAATGAGCAACGTTCAAATACATCTCTACATTTTAGAAAACGCCAAAACATATAAAATCCGATGTCTTTTGAACTATGTGTTTGCTATTAAATAACGTTGCCGATATTTCCCACACGTTTCCCCCTCAGGTTCTTTGTTCAGACTACCTATAGACATCTCCTTTAGAATGGGTTTCTTGTTGAAATTGAAAGAATTTTGAACTCTGCTTCATTTCATATCTATTTTAGATTTCGATTTTCATATTCAGTACTTCGATACCTTTATTCATATAAAATTATATCCAGCTTGAACCTGTCCCACTAAAACAAGGCAAACATTAAAACATTGACATATTGGACATTCTGCGCAAGACAATGGCAAACGTATGGACAACGGCAAACGTATCAATGGAAAATCACACTTTATGGACTCTTTTGATTTTATTTGAGGAAAAATTTTTCATTTTCACTTTTCATATTTTTCATGTATTCCAGAAGGTAGAGATGTATTAAAAACCCTGTGCCTTATCATTATAAAATAGAGACAGATTCAGGATTGTTAGATATTCATATTGCACTCTTCTTTGCGTTTATGCGGATGTTTTTTTTTGGTTTACCAAAGGTGGAATTCCCTGTGATTTTTAATAAGTATCGGATTTAGCGCGAAATAGCGGCGAGGGGAATCCCTAGAGTCAGTAGCGGCCTCCAAGAGGTCAAAGAAGTCAACACCGTGGCTTTTGCAGAAGACTGGCACTTTGTAACAATTTGGAACACATTGTGATTTGAAATCTGTTATTATATTATAACATGTTCCAGTTTTAGAGAGGTAGATTATGTATCTTCTGTCAACTTAATGAGATTTTTCTCATAACGCTTTTATGTTTTTGGAACTTGGATAGTTTTTTAACTTTGTTTGATCTTGCAAGACTCTACAATGTGCAGCTTCATGGTAAAACCTATACTTTTTGCTTTTTGTTTGCACTTACATTTTTTCATAGTATTAAACCTTCAATGTAAACAATATGGTTACTGGACCATAATAGTTAGTACTTGGAAAGTGTCTTCAGGTTGATATTTGCACATCGCCCCATGGGTCTCACATTCCAGGCTGAGAGCCATGTGTGTGGATGTGTCCATATTTGGGACCCTTACGATTAAAGGTACTGTTTCTTTTATTCATCTTTTTTCCTTCTCCTATCCACCCTCTACACAGTAATGTTTACTCATGCTCGTATGCTATTTGGTGTATTATGGTCCATATTCTCTTGTATCTCATTTTTTCTGCATCACCGAGATTATTTTTGGATATATAGCTACGTATATATGGCTGAACTTAAATTGTGTACATATAACGCTAGAGGCCTTAGGCAGGGTAGGAAGAGGAGACAGGTTATTACTTATCTGCATAATCAAAACAAAGATATTTACTTTTATTCAAGAAGCACATAGTTGTCACAATGACGAAAGGTATTGGAAATCCGAATTCGTTGGTCATATTGTCTTTTGCCAGGGTTCAACAATTAGTAGCGGGTTTTGCATACTTTTGAAGCGGTCCTTTGAATATACAATCTGCAATACGTTTACTTGTGATCATGGACGCTTTCTCATCCCTCGAGTTATCATTAGGCAGACTTTATTCACCCTTGTTTTAATTTATGGAACCAATGCAGATGATCCTGGCTTTTTTGAGCTGCCCTATCGTAAATAACAAAATTTTCGGTGGGACTCTTTGGTGGTAGGTGGCGATTTTAATTTTGTTTTTGACTTAGATTTTGATATAATAGTCGGCAATCCCCGTACAAATTTTTCATGTCAGAGATAAATGCATTGACATGCATTGACCTCATGATTTAATCATACGAAAATAGGATCTAGCGCAACATGTGTCGAGCAGGGAAAAAAGCACTAAATATTTCCTTAATTTAGAAAGCCGCGATAAAAGCTTTAACGTAATTTGCAAAGTTAAGTCGCAGGAAGGAACCGATATTTGTAATAATACTGCAAATTTTTCGCACTTTGGTCGTTTTCTATGAAACTTTGTATACGAATGAAGGGTGTAATCCATCAATTATTCTTCGTAATAAACGTTGTAGTAATCCTTAATCTCAAGAGGAGGCTGAAAGTTGTAACGCTAAAGTTACTCTTAAGGATTGCTGGGTTTAATTCTTTTAGTAATGGAAAAAGTCCAGGGAGTGATGGCCTTACAGCAGAGTTTACAAGACTTTTTGGCATAAGATTGGGAACTTTTTTGTTATCAATTCTCTTAATTATTCTTGTCATAATTTGGAGTTACGTTTTGAGCAGGGACGAGTTCTGATCACATTAATTCCTAAACCACAAAAAGGTCATACTTTGGTAAAGAACTATCGACCTATACCGTTATTGAAAGTAGATTTTGAAATTGCTGTCAAGACATGAACCACTATAGGCTTACAAAGTTGTTTCATCTGTTATAAACTGTAATCAAACGGTTTTATTAAAGATAGTTTCATCGGGGAGAATATTCGGTTAATCCTTGATTGTATCGATTATTGTGATAAAATGAATGTACCAGGGGTTTTACTTTGACCGTCTGGAGTGGGCTTTCATCCTCAAATGTTTAAGTTATTTTAGTCTCAGGGATGACTTTTGGATTAGAACTCTTCACTCTTGTGTTTGCAATAACGGTTATTCATCTCCCTATTTCAAAATATCTATATAGAGATGTTAACAATTGTCTCAATAAACAACAAATATTTTTGTATTGTGTAGCGAGATTTGGGCCATATGTATTTACAACTGACCTCTTGTAAAAGGATTGTTTATCATGGGAAAGGAAATACGAATAAGTCATTATGCTGGTGACATAACTATTTTTACTGATTGCACCCGCGATAGTTTAAGTGCTGTTGTTAAAATTTTTCATAGGTTGAAAAATTCTTCTGGTTTAAAAGTTAACTATGAAAAATCCAACATCTTTAAATTAGTAGCATTGAGTGTTGAAAATCCCCTATTTTCAATGAGTTTCAGTTTGCTTGGCCCTGTTACTTTTTGGGTAATACTACTGACAATCATAGAGATAATTTGTTCCATCTAAACTATACCCCAAAGATTTCACCACTTAAGAGTTAGTTGAATTTATGGTCTGGCAGAGACTTAATGCCTAGAATTACTATTTATAAAACTTTCGCCCTTTCTCAGCTAGTTTTCCTATTTCAAGTATTACTTAGCCCTCCTGTTACCTTCATTAAAGATTTGGAAGCTTGTTTGTTTCGTTTCATCTTGTCAGGAATATCAGACAAAATAAAAAGATCTACTTTGATTAGTCCCTTGGACCAAGATGGTCTGGGAGCCACCCACATTAATTCTTTTATCAGTGGTCTAAAATGCACATGGGTAAAAAGATGTACTGATAATACCACTTCTACCTGGAAATTGTTCTTTGACTTACATTTGCAAAATTTTGGCAAGCAACTTTTATTTTGATGTAACTAACAGGAAAAAATTTAACCATTGGTAATTAGTTTATAAGCAATGTGTGTGAGGCTTGGTCAAAGTATCGTTTTCATTATCCATTAGAAAATGGAAAGTGAAATTGTTTGGAATCATTCACTGATAAGAATTAGTAATGAAATTGTATTTTATGATTTGCAAAAGGTGTTTCAAGGGTAAGCGACTTATAACGAAATACCTTTGAGTTTTGAATCCTTTAAGCAGCTGTATTCACTCGATGCTTTTCCTTTTACAAATTTCTACTATACTTTATCTGCTATTTCCAGAGATTGGGTAGAAAATTTGAATTTACGTGAAATGGAAAATGTAAATGACGGTTTAGAAGGCAATCTTCAAAATACTCCATATTTATCTCGTAAAATCTACAGGCATTTAATTAAGACTATCGCTACTCCCCCTGTTGCATTTTCGAATTGGGACGAAGTTCTTCAGTTTAGCTAATCTCAATGGCAAACCATTAGTAGAATTCCTTTCACCGCTTGCAAAGAAAGTAAGATTCGTTGCTTCAATTCCGTTTTATTCACCGAATCCTCGGCACAAATTCCCGTCTGTGTCTTTGCATATTGTAGGCAACCAAGTCTGTACCTTTTGTAATGAGCAGATTGAATCTACAGAACATCTGTTTGGGATTGCAGCACTACCTTCAATTTTATTTTGGTCGCAGAGCAAAGCATATTAGGCAGACAGTTTGTATTCTCTAAAGTAGACTGATTTTTTGGATGCAAATTCTATTTAAGACATCCTTATAATTTTCTCATCTTTCATTTCAAATATTACTTGTTTGACAAGAAATTAAATTTTCAGCTGCCCAACGTAAATGAATTTTTATGTAAAATTAAATTTGCTATACAAGCTGAAAAAGAAACTGGAAAATGACAAGTATGTCACACAATATCCTATGATAGCCTACATTCTGCATTTAGAAATTGTATGATTCCGTTCCAGTGGTTACTTTTTGCGATGCATGAAATTCATCCCCTTATGTCCATTGGAGAAAAAAAGTATATGAAAAGACTGAAAGTTTATAATTAAATCTAGAGGAATGATTTGGGGAATGGTCAATTTATATTTATGAGTATTTATCATTTTTGTATAGTTGATATCCACATATTTTGTAAATAATTTCGATTTCGTTAACTGTACCATATACAATACCCATACAAAATGAAAGACGAGAGAAAACAAAACTACGTTGTATGCTTTTTGTGGTTTATTCACACGAAAAACGTTATATCTCATCGTTAGGTATACATATCACAAGTTCGAATACATTTGAAAGAAATACTATTTTAATATCATTTAGCTATTTTGGTAAGACTATTGCCAATCACTCAACACTATAATCAAATTCATCACTCCGTTAATAGCGCTGCCTGTACAAAAGGCCGTAAGCGTGCAGAACTAATGTGCATAATGAAGCTTCAAACACATCGCACTAGACTCAACAAAGACCTTGGTTTTCTTAGTCAAAACACTTTACATCTCACGCGTAAACCATGTTAAATTGTTTTGGCATCTCCTCGTGCATTGTTTGTCTTATGTATTTACAGACTAATTATTAAAGTTACCCATTGCTATTTTCTGTATTCTTCCTCGTTTCGTATCTTAATCTCGTAACATATGTGTCTTGTACTTGTTTCCTGTTTTACCAAAAGAATGCTCGTCACTCGATGGCCAACAAAGTGCAGTCATTTGACTGCAGCTTTTAGCTTAGTAGTGTTGTATAGAGATGGTCATTCTACCCCACCATACTCAAAAAAGGGTCATACAAAGTTCAGTCTTTCAGTGTTGACTAGGGGTTACAAACCTTTTCTTTATTCCCCCAGACAATCAGATTAGACAAGGCAATACTTTAAAAATAGAAACGTACACCCTGTTCTTAGAAAGGTTTCGCAATACTTTGCTGATTTGGTAGATCACGGTAGCGACCATTAACATATGTCGTCATTTACAATCGTTGTCATATGGCCGGTCAACCGTCTCAGGTAGACCACGTGATCATGACCCCGGGAAGCCACGAGGCTTAGCGTCAGCAACAAGGCTCAGACTGACTATTCCCTCGTCGAAGGAACAACATCTCTCTCTCGTGTGTAATGTAGGGCCTCAGTCATCTTATCTTTCCGTTTCTCTTTCCCTTTCATCATCCTTATCTTGATTTTGTTTAATTTGCCAGTCGAATCATCAATAAAATGGAACTCTGATCGACCAAATCAAATCAAACTCTTTCTGGGATTTTTCTGTTCTGACGTCTCTCTCTCTGCAATTGGAACTTAAGTGTGTTGGATGTCAACAACGTTACCATCCGTCGCTGGGGCAGTCATTCCAAGACTGTGAACCCCTAAACCCCAACCTAATCCAACAGTAGGACAAATGTGCACCATTGAAAATATTCATAGCTCTAAGTCTGTTTATATCAATGATAGTTGCCGATGTATTTAATGTTCTGTGTAATATCATTTTTCTTAATCACTTACACCTAGTCCCTCCAATAGCCTGCCTTAATTTCTTCAACAAGTGTAATTAAAGCAATTGACTGATGTGTATGCTATGTAACATCAGCTGCTTTGCATCTCTCTCTTTATCTGTCGATTAAGGAACAGGACCACATTGAGAATTTTACTTTCTTAATCTAAAAGTGCGCCTTGGCCGCCTTTAATATTGCGTGTCTTGAACCTGAAACATAAAGCAATCTTTTAAGTAAGAACTGTAAGTGCAGATGTTTGTGGTCTGTCAACCGTTTTGAAAAAAACGTGTTTATTTTGGTGAAATAGCAGATGTAGTTTTTCCTTGCCTTACTTTTAACAAGAAATATCGTATGACTTTTGACCAAGATCGACAATACGCCAATCATTGTTTCTTATGTTATTTATTGTCATTTTCTTATCCCACCTATTCTGTTTTTGTTTCTTCTTGGGCTACTCCTATCGTTTTTAGAAAAAATAAACAATTTTATGGCCATCATGTGGCATGTGATCACCTACCAGAGAACCTGTTCTTCTTTTTTTTTAATCGTACGACACCAAAATACCAGCTTTGCATAATGTTCCCCGGAGAGGTGAACTGAACATTGGTAACGCCAGTGGTCTACTCCATTTACTATGAAATAAATAAGCAAGTATTAACTCCTTTACGGCTTTAAAGTGATTGCGTGCGTAGGCAAAACGTAAAAACATTGAAATTTCATCTTCAAAAGTTTGGTAAGGCTTTAAATTACACCATTCAGACAATCTAGGAAAAATAAATAGGTTTCAGTTGGTTTATTTTGCCATATGATTTCAAATTCTTCTAACATAACGACAAAAAGTGTAGAATACGATAATGTAGTGGTTGACAGTTGCCATTCAAATCAACGTTGTGCTTCTTTGAACAAGCCAATGGGATGTATACTAATATTGAATTAACAATTCCCGATATCTACCAAGGAGCGACGACTTGAGTAGTATGTTTTTGATACACTAGTGAGACCTGTACTGTTGTATATTCATTATGTAGGCGGTTATAGTAAGAACCGTTAATTTTCAAATATGATTTCTGTTTTTTACTGTTTTTATGCCAATCCCGTAGCTTTTCGAAGTAGTTACTGCAATTTTCCTTCATTGAAAGACATAGTCCGTTCAGGTACAACCTTGCGTGTACATTTAAAAGTAAAGAAAAAGTTAAGAGCAAACATAATCTTATCTTTTTTGGTTTTTTCAGTACACACGCAATCACTTTAATGATATTTTTTTCTTCTTTGTGTACTGTGGGCTCGTAAATTGTTAACGAAAATAGCTGCACACCAGTAGAAAGTAAATTTTATTCACAGTAATATGCTTACGTCAAACAAGGTGATTAAAGATAACTTTGTGTTCAAAATATTGTTCGTGTCTGGAATTAAACATGTATGTAACATGTATTTAGCCGGGAATTGTAGTATTTGGTGAAAGGAAACACTGTATTTACAAATAACCTATACGAACTGAACACAACCTTGCCCGAGGTGTCAGTGATCCTGAGTTGTTCAGTGAATATTCAATATTAGTACACTTCCCATTGACTTGCAGTCAAAGAAGCGCACCGTTGATTTGAATGAAAACTGTCAACCACTACATTATCGTATTCTACACTTTTTATCGTTATATTAGAAGAATTTGAAATCATATGGCAAAATCAGTCAACTGAAACCTAATTATTTTCCTAGATTGTCTGAATGGTGTAATTAAATTTCCTAACTTTTGGAGATGAAATTTCAATGTTTTTACTTTTTGCCTAAGCACGGAATCACTTTAATTATGGGAAAATGTGATCAGATCGTAATAACTGTGTACCTTTTCAGAGAATGTATCGTCCTTACAGAAGATACTTAGGCGGTGGCAAAAAATGCAGACACTACTGAAAATCGAAATGTTAAACAATAGCTCGGTAGTTAGACAGTAGAGGAAGCTCAAAGGAACCTTCCACATGTAAAGATGGATTGCTATCAACGTTTATTCTATCGAAGAAAAGCTAGAAAATGCCCATAAAATCTGGCAGTCCTGTACATGTGTTTCCAAAAATGTCACGAAATACAAAAACAACTTTATTACAGCTTATGAAAAAGATCATTTTGTCTGTCATTATAATGCTTTCTAGGATCTGTTTAACTGTTTACCTAATCCACATAAGTTAGAATAACATAAGTGACTTGAATAAGAGCAATGTGTGCATTAAAAACACAACAAACATACGGTCCTAACAATACTGTTGTCTGTTCATGTTTGTTTCTCTTTTTCTCTGCACAAAAGGAAAGTCATCATGATAAAAATGGAAAAGTTGTGGATATTATTGTTATGGTTGCCAACATTCTTTGCGTTATGTGTGTAAAGTTCAGTGCTAAAGTCTTTTATCGCGTTGCATAAGATCAATGTTAGTGGGGCAGTTTGGTCGATTCAGAGTCTATCACAGGGGAGGGGACAACTGAGAAGAAATTCAGACACCCCCTGCCATCATTTAGGCTACTTATTTCAAAAATGGAATGCACTTACAAATTTCAAAACTGACACTGTGAAGCTGATACTCGGCTGCACAGGTGACACATAGAGTACAAATAAAAATTGATCACTGACATTTTATATCCTATTTCACACATTGTAAAAGCCGTGTACATTTTTTGTTAAGACACTAAGCATTTTCAAGTTTAAGTGGATGAACTATAAAATAAAGAAGGTCGGTGACACTTCTAATTTGTATACATATAAGGTATCCATATTAAAGTGATCCACGGGTTGATATATAGGTAGTGGATGAACACAAAATACGGAAAATTGCAGTAATGCATTGTAAATTACCAACAAATTTATTACATCCACAAAATTTCGGACTGCTTCGTCCTTTTTTCAGACAGAGTCAAGAACTGAATAAAGTAACTACATAGCACAAAACACACACATGAACTTGAACTACAGTGCTTAAAGTATTGAAGACAAGAGAAAAAAGAGAGGTCTTTTATTGAGGGATTCGTCTGTGTTAGTGCCTAAGCATATTATAAGCACCTCACCCAATGGTCTTTTGTCAGAGAATTTAAAGTTGCCTTCTATTATGGAAGACTTAAGATCGGATAGGGTATAATCTTTAGAATTGAAAAACTTTTGTAACAGGGAATCTAGACTTGCTAAGCTTAATGCTACTTTAGTGGTTATTAAATCTTTTTCAATTAAAATGAAATGTCTTATATGTTTGGCCAATATGAAAAAAAGAAAAAAAAAACGGAGGGACAAAGAGCACCGTCAACTTAGGAGAAAGATAACATTTCGATTGTCGCAATTATAGGGGCCGGGATAAATCTTATTACGTTTAACAAAAATTGGTGTACTAGAATCCATAAAGTTACATACCTGGCATCTGTCCTTTCCTCGGTGTATTACCAATTAATTGGGGTCTGGGGTTCGAAGCTGATTGAAGTAACTACCGGTAAGCTAACTACCGGTAAGGTACCACTGTGGCAAATATAAGTGACCTAAATCTGCAATGTTTTGTATAAGGGGGGGGGGACTGTGTAAGAGGGGGTTTCAAATAACTTTTGATCAATTTACAATTTTTCAATTTTTTTTTTTCAAGTAAGATCTGTGTAATGTTTGCCTTGTTGCTTTGGAATGGCCTTGTCATTATTTCCAATCGCCTTTGTTTATGGTATACGTAAGTATGGAGTAGCTAGAGTCATCAATTGGAACCAGAGGACTAAGGTTTACTCCATTTTACTTCATATTGTATACAGAGCAATCTGTCTATAGCACAAATTGCAGTACACTGCAGGTAGCGACTAGGGGCCGGGACGTGCGGTGTCACTTTGTAAGACGGTTGAGGTGTATGTAGTTAAAATCAAATATCAGTTTTCACTAGTTACTTGGGTGGAATAGCTGAAACTCTGCTCAAATTATCTGCCAAAGTGAAATCAGCCCGCCACCGCTTCATTTCAAGTGGCTGCTGTTTCAAAACACGCCGCTATGGTTGCAAATCACACCCCTACTATATACTGCAAATCATGCTACTATTTGAAAGTAAGCCGTTACCGTTATACATCACTATATTTTACGTCGCTACTACTTCATTTTACACCACTACTATTTAATATTACACTGCCATCACTAAGAATCACACCTCGACCGTATAACTTATTTTGTCTTTTTAACATTATACTGTATTAGTAAGAAAATCACGCACGACTTTGTCAACATTGGTCAAGTAATGTTCTCAAGCTGATACAGTAAAAAAAAAAAAAAAGACACAAAAAAAAACGATCGATAGCTGTGCACATACTGTAAGGAGAAGAAACATACACGCTGTAGATCAGCTGGTTTGTAAATTATCCAAAAAGATTGAACAAAATTTTATCTACTGCTTTCAATGTGCTTTAAAACGTTATTTGTTAGGTTAAGTGTGGCTGGTGTGCGAGTCATGTAAATGAAGCCAAAATTAATGGAGGTACTGAGATTGAACTATTTTATTTTTAATTATGAGACAGATATGTACATGTGTCTTAATTCATATTATACATAGGTATTAGCACACGTCAGCTGGAGTATGTCCTTATTTTACTGTTGGTAATGTTCAGTTAATCTAAAACTACCATAGTTGCTAATAAAAAGATTGTGGTAAATATCCATGCTATTCATTTATTGAGCAAGAAAATACATAAAATTTGTTGTAAGCCTCTATGTTGAATGGTGGTGTTTCGTTGTTCATTTAGTTTCACAACGGAGTTGTCACTTGGAAGGAGAGGCAACTGAAATTTAATCTGCCCTAAACCTATTTTTTTTCCCGTGTGATAAGAATTTCAAAGTAGTGAATAGTAGCACTTAGACAACTTCCACCTTTTTGTGCTACATCCCAATTGTTGTAATTATCCCGAACAGTTAAAGGAGAAGGAAAGTCAGAACGTTTGACAATGAAATCACTGTTGAATGAAAGACTAACCTTTTGTTTATACGGTGTATACTGGTATGCGACTAGGGGATGGAATCCTCCCCAAGACGGTCGGTATATTTATTTCACGCAGGATGCATTGCCAATACGGCTCCCCGAGCAGTCAATAAAAACCTCGGATACTGACGATGTCATGGATTCTAGAAACAATGTTCCTTTTTTTTTTAAGAAAGAAAAAAATACGGAAGAAACCTACAGAACCAATGTGTCTTTTTAAAAGAAAGAAAAACAGAATTAATCTACCAAAAGTATTACATGTCAATGCCAACTAAAGCTGTTGCAATACGAACCAATATTCTGTCATATAGCTTTTCAAAATTACGCAACTTCTACTATACTTAAGGTAGGTCAATTCTACTACTTGAAAGCACGCAGTTTTCATTAAAAAGTTGGAAATGTTTCACCACAAGAGCATGCAACAATTTCATGTTTTACGATGGCGTTCCACCCCAACACTCACCCCCCCAAAAAAAAACAATCGTGTTCTACTTCCACCGGACACAAGGTCATGGCCTAAGCCATGTCATTACCCTGAGAGGCCAAGACCTCAGCCGAGGACAGAACACACTTTATTAAGAAATAAATGTTCTTTTTCTCTTTATTTTACGTTTTTAAAACATGACACGATGTGACTGAAGTCATAATATTTACTATAGTATTCCTTTGTGATTCCATACAGCATATTCCATACAGCTTTTTATTTTACTGTAAAAAAAGTAAAATAAACTTTAAAGATTGTGTGACTCGAAAATGACAATTTTACATATTGGCAAAATTAATCATTAGAAAAATTTGAAAATTGCAACAGGCTAGGGGATAGGGAATAAAATTTCGAAGAAAAACTTTCTTCAAATACTATTTTCAAATCTTTTCAGAATTCCGATAATGCACAAAGGAGACTTGTTGTTATCATACTTTAACTTTCATTAGAAGAAAATGTTATGTGTGCAAAAGAAAGTTTAATTCTTTGAGAGATTACAGACATAATACATTATAAAGAAATATGCCCGGAGTGGGGTTGACTACATGCTCCATACCCCTTAATAATACAATTATCGGAATAAAAGTCGTTGGAACAACCACTTTATTAAGGTAAATGAAAACATTGCTTACTCTTTCAAGCTCATCATATTTAGTGTTAAAATAATTAAAGACATGTTTAATACCCAGTACCATGACCTGATCAGTTTGTACCGTTATTGGTAGATGACCGTGAACAGTTCGAACAGTGAAATTCGTTTTCTCCATAGAATTTGATAATAAAGTAAAATATCAACTGCTAATGTGAAACGGAACCGATTAAGTAGTAAATATTAATCGATATCATTAAGCAAACCGATAACGTAGTAACGGACTAACCGTTAATGTTTTAATCGATAATGTCGTGAAATAATTTACCGGTAATGTAATAACCGATGATGTTGTAAAGATTAAACTGACAATGTAGTAAGACTAACGAAGCCAATGTCGTAATGGAAAGTATTCATACGGCAAATGGTATGCGATCGTAATGATTTGGGTAAAAAACATGAAATAAAAAGCATTTTGCCAGAAGGTAACCTTTTGCATAGATAGTAAACTAAGGTTAGAACCATCTCAGTTTTCCTCGGTTCCTAAGAGCAAGATGACAGCAAGTAAAAATGACCTCAATGATTACAAAGAATCAGCAAGAAACTGCTGATGAAAAGTTACAACACCTCCCCTTAAGAAGAAGCAAATGTCGGTAAAGTGTGCCTTAATGCAGTGAATGTTGTGATAACCGCGCAGAATACAACATTCTTTAAAACGACAGTATTCATTAGTCAACACCGTATCTCACACGCACCCTGCTTCTGTCTCAGTTTCTGTTTCCATGGCTCTCAAAGACCAATACCTTACACTTCTCGACCACCCTTCCTTGTTGTCACCGGGACTCAGTGTTGCGTATACTTATTTCAGTTTTGAATAATGTCGGAGAATCCACCTTACAACTTTTCATCATAACGTGATTATAGTATGAACCCCTTCCTCGTATCATTAACATCCTCGTATATCTACAGATTGTTATTCACATTAATGTGTTCCATTAGAACAAAAACAGTAGAAGAAAAAGAGTTTTATTAAGAAAGAAGGACAATCTATTTTTTTTTGCAAGGCTTTAGTTACTATAAAGTATTATGATTGTGATTGTGATTATTGTTGTTGTTGTTTGATATGACAAAGTAACAACGTTTAACGTTGGCTCTGTTAAAGCAGGAAATGTGATCAGTGATCGAATGGATCGTCATGTGACTGAAACTATGATGGTGTTTCTGTAATACAATAATCCACAAATTTTGATCAGCAACAGTCGACATTTCTACTTTCATTTTTACATTCCAAAACCAAAATTTTGTTGTAAATCATTGTTATTAAACATCTTGTCCTCACATACTCCTACGCTTTGTTATCATTTTCGTACTATACATTATCAACGAAAAAATGAAAAAAAAAAACAAACTATGGAATCACTGATGTTTCTTTCGTTGAACACATTTCATACAAAAACGTGATTGTATGGAAAATGTTCGCTTTATCAGGTGTCATTTGCACTTTGCAAGTAATAAGTAACAACGGAAGGACAAATAAACGAATAACTGCCAAATCCATACACCCGTTATCCTCAATATAGCCGACAACCCTGTATCTGTGTGGTCTACACCTCTTTCAGTCTACCGGTCCTAATTTCTTTCCACCAATTCCTCATCGCAAGTAAAATCACCCCCCCCCCCCCATGCCTTACATCAAGTTACTGTTCCAGTCGCAGCTCCCACTTGGCTTACATAGTACTCTCAGTGAGTGCACTACACTACTTCCCAAAAGCTACAATAAATCTACATATACTAGTAAGTTGTAAGTTTTCAATATTCCTTATTGCAGTCTCAAATGTTTGTTTCCTCCTTACATGTGGCAAATTGAAAAATCCCTTTTTTTATGCTTCGTCGCTTGCGCCATATTTACTTCCCAGTCCTGATTTCGTTCATGACCATATAAGGAATGTATTTTGCACATAACACGTTTCATATGGCACTTGAAGATATCCGTATTGGTTTAACTGACTCATAGCTTTGTCTACCCAATTTGTCCTATCTCTGTTAAATCACTGTCTGCGTCAGTTGTGCCACTTGTACTCTTTGTTTGCTGGTCAGTATGTTGTTTGAACATTTCGACAAAACGATTTTCACGATGTTCTACACAACGACAATGATAGCGTTTACATCGTTGCAACTAATGGTGAGTGAGCATACTGTCATTTTTTACTGCATATCTCTTTATACGTATCAAAAAAGGTTTTAAACGAGTTCTTCAGAGTTCTTAAACCATTTCTTTGAGAGGGGGTAAACTCTGAAGCTTTGATAGCTTAACTTTGTAATTTTAAAAAAAGTGCAAAGATCTTTCCATACAATGAAAACTGTGTTGATCTTAAGTAGTTAAAATTAAAAGCATTGTCATCCAATCAGACTTTCACCTATAAAACGTTTAACAGTCTCTAAATAATGTATAACTGAAATCAGTAATTATAAGAATTGCTATTTAATAACTGCAGACAGGAAATTTTGACAATTTTTTCAAAGCATTTGATTCGGTATAACTGCTGTGCTTTTTGTGGAAAATGTAAAACATTAAACGCTTTGCAAACATATACTTTAAGAAATGTAAAACATCTATGTACTTCAAAATTCAAGAATCAAAAGTAAATGTGTAATAGATGTCAAATCATTGGATATATTTGTCAAATACCAAAGTCAATTCAAACAAAAAAAATATATTAGGATGTTCTGATCTTACAATGATGGCTCAACATGAAAGGTCTAATCAAAGTCGAATGAAGGAAAACAGGCACAGTACTTATCAAGAATGTAAAGATAAATTTTGACACGATGTCAATACACACAATCAGGCTAAATGATTGAAAGAAAATTAAACCGAGCTCCAGGTCAGAACAATTTTCGTTTTTCTTATATCAAAGATATTTCCTGTTGTTGTAGCTTTCTTTGACTAGTGCAAATTTAAACTTAAGAAAAAGTATAAAAGTGAGTTATTCTTCCTTTTGCATTCGTGCATGCCTTATTGGGTACAAAGATATATAAAATTATATGGGTCATATAGCTTTCCAATTAACCAAAGAAAAAAATTTCGTTTTATACAAAAAAAAAAATCTTACGATTGCTACACCAACTTGAAAACCTGATTCCAAAATAGATGCCATGTCATCTTAATGTCAGTATCACAAAAGGTGTACACAATAGCCTCTGTTAACATGATCGGTTTAAGCTATATTAAGATAAAGATAATAAAGATATTGGCAATGTCTGTATTCGCCATAATTATTATTAAAATGTAAACTTGGTAATACTGGATGTTGTCCTCGGTGGCCAACAAACCAAAACATGAAAAAGAAAAAGCAAAGGTCTCTATTAGTCAAGTTTTAATTTATTCACTGTAGTTCCAATAAAAAAGTTTAAAAAATCCCTGTCATATTCTGTTCTGATGAATAAATATCAAGTACTAGATAGTTCCCATAATGTTATTTTCGCATTTCATTCAATACATTTATTGGAAAAGCAGTAGTTTAATTTCGTCTACCCTTTTGGGTTAGGCCTACATCTTATTTAGCCCCACTAAATAGTGAAAATCGGGTACTGCATGTAACATTTAGGTTTAATGTTAGTGGATTACTATCCACTGACAAAAAAATGCATCATTGCTAATAATCATTTGTTTCCCCGTTGTTGATTCCTATTGCTGTCCTCTTCTGCCTTTAAGTACTTGTGCAGCACCTGACTGTTTTGATGTTGTATTTAAACTGTTAGTTGTATTTCGATGATGATCGAAGAGAGACCGGGAATTTAAAAAAAAAAAAAAAACGAAGAAAGTAAATATGTTCAAATATGTTGCAATTGTTCACGTCCTGAATATCAGTATACCCAGAGTCGGAATGGCCAAAACCCACAACTCAAACAAAAAATTTATGTCAGAAAGGAATCTTTTTCCAATATCATTTATTAATCACATTTTTTAAAAATAAAATATAATACAAAACATTATTAACATTATTATATTAAAGTTGTAACGTTTCGTCTAGGGATTTTTATTTCACTTTGTTTTCAAATATGACATTTGAATTCTCTTGAAATGACTCTAAGCCTTAGATCAGGACATTCCAGCTGTTTAAAATTCGTACCTTTCATCTTTAGGAATAATAAGTTCATGTATTAAAGAAAGTCATCACTGCTTTTTTTTTTCCAGGTTGTTGCTAGCAAATTTGTACTTCCAACGAGTGCAGTGTTCATAATTTTAAATAATTTAAATGGACAATGCCAATGTTCTATTTAATATAAACATGTGAGGTTTTGAATTGTTTAATGTAGGAAAGGAATTTGTTACTGATAGTCTAAAAAAAACTAAAGTTCATTAAGAAAATCCATTATTGAAATAAACAACAAATATATTGATATTTATTTGTCTTGTTAGGTAATTAGGGAAAAAAAGTAATATTGTAACTTTATCTACACCACGGTTATCTTCTTCGTTTACTTCTCTTTGAAGTTCTCTGTCATAGCAGATAGCTGTAAGCTAACTCGTTTAAGGATGATTAAAATCTCTTTTCATGAGAACTGTTAGGAAATGTCTTGTCACCTACCGAGAACGCTCTTACTGCAATTTTTTTCTTGTTAGTCCGTAACATATCGGGTCGTTAGCAACTGATAATAATTATTTCGAAAACAACTTGTTTCTAAATATTAAGAAAAACAAAATCATAGTATGCGCTGGTTGGTGGTGATGCTCCCCTAAATGACCCCCCTAGGTTTAATAGCAAGATGTGAATTATAAGCATTTAAAATAACTTCCTAAAAATGCCTTCTCGACAATACGTTTGGCAATAATAAATGGAAAAACAAACTACTCGACTGCAATACGCTGATATCAGGTATTTTGTAGTAGAAAATAGCAATTCAATTTCTGACGAAGATTTTTGTTGTGGGGGGGGGTCAGACTGTAGGGTTTGTCTTGACTACATATGAATAGCCTCACAGAAAACTTTACTGCAAATTGAACCCCCAGGTCTTCTTTGCATCTTCAATCAATTTAAGGTGAGAGTCAATTATTGCTCCACCTATTCAGCACAGGGTATCTAGAGTTATATGTAACGATGTAATAGGATGCATATAATTTTTCTGCGACTTTGTGGACAGTGCACAAGGACCAGTTCAGTAACTTATAAAAGAGAACTTTACTTCATTGCAATATGTCGGACATCAAATTTTGATATGTTGTTTTACAGGGTTTTGGCAAAGGACATTCACTATCAGACGCAGATGTATCACCAAGTAAGATGTTTCATTTTCCAAAACTGATTTGATTGGAAGCTTTACAGTGTTCCATTTTATATCAAGCTGATGGAGTACTATTACATCTAGAGTGTCCACTGTATTCTGTCAACTTTCCTCTGATAAAAATCAGCAATGCATATCACTTAATCAAGTTAATAATATGAACTAATTTCATTTTACATTATTCTTTTGTTCAGTCTATTGATTTTTTCATTCATCTCTTACCTTACAGATTCCCATTATTTTTTTTATCAAAATTCTGAATATCCAAAAGACTGTAGAGACGTTCAACGCCAATGTTCTTCAGTGAACTCTACTGGGGTGTATCTGATCAAGCCAGATGGTTTTCAAGAACCATTTGAGGTATTTTGCGACAACGACATTGACTCTGGAGGTTGGACGGTAAGAAAAATAATGAATAGATATTTAGCTGGAACTCTGTATAAATGATTGTATATGAACACACAAAAACAAAGACTCTAATGGATTCAGTTATTTTAAACAATACACAATGTATGAATTGTCTTGTAATATTTTTCTTCCAATAAAAATATACTTTACTGACATCTGAGGGAAACTAAATACACTGTTACTCTGTACCAGGTCATACAACGACGTGGAGACGGCATTGTGGACTTTAATCGAAACTGGACATATTACAGAGACGGATTTGGATTTTGTCAACTGAATTCTTTCTTGGCAATAAGAAAATGGCATACTTGACAAACCAAGCAGATTACGAGCTTCTCATCGAAGTGGAATTAGAGAATGGATGTTCCTTTTATACAGGTTACAAAAAATTCCGAATTGCTGATGAATTTGGAAATTACAAACTGCAGCCAATTGGTTCAATTGCCAGTAATGCAAGTAAGTTATTGCAGAACAAGTTAACATCAATATTACAATATACGATTAACGGAGATATTTTCTCAAGTCTATTGAAAACTTAATGACATTGTAACTCGATTAAGGTTCTTTATTGACTTGGCCTCTGCTTTAAATTTCTATAAATGCTATTTTTTTTTAGATGGTTGAAACATGCTAGTTGTCTTCTCTCCGTAGGTCAATGTCTGTCAGATTGTCCAGCAAATGTGTTTTTCATTAACGAGTGTAGAGAGAAGTGTACCTGCACCAACAACCGTCTGGATGAGTGTATCCCTGTCAGCTGTGACGTCAACGCTGTGTGTGATGAAATGGGAATGTGTTCTTGTAACGAAGGCTTCGAGGGAGACGGAGTATCTTGTACACCAAGGTACACCGACTGCAAGGACGCTTTTGATGACGGCCACACTCAAGACGGCGTCTTCAAAATTCGACCAAATGGGTGGACAGGCGCACCATTTGATGTTTACTGCGAAATGGATGATGGCGGTGGTTGGACTGTAAGTATATCGGCATGGATTATTAAGTTCTGGGAATCTCGTCAATGGTGAACTTCAGATTTTCACTGATTATGCTGATCTGATGGAATTAAATATTTTCTGTACAAGTGGGGCTTTTCAAACACACACAGCCTATCTTCTTACATCCGCGTTATTTTCACATACACTGTAAACATCAGTGCTAGTGTAAAGTACATTGCTTTTACCTGCGGGGTCTTTAGAAAAAAATACTTAAACGTGCTCACGGAGACTACCCGGGATCTTACCGAATATCTAAACCTAGTGTCACTTTATCTCACTATATGAAAATCAATATGAAGATAGCCTGATACTTGTAGGTTACATTTGCTTAGTCCACTACACTAATTACATATTTATAAGAAAATGTTCTACGGACATGTTTAACCCCATCGCAATCTTGTGTAGGTATTCCAACGTCGCAAAGATGATACACAGAGTTTCTACCAGAACTGGACTTCCTATAAAGAGGGTTTCGGTGACTTAAATGAAAATTTTTGGCTCGGAAATGAAAAGCTGTATTACCTGACACATCAGAAGGACTACAAACTACGTCTGGAAATCATTACGTCAGATGGGACACAACTAGGTGCCGAGTATACCGAGTTTCAAATACAGGGTGAAAGTGATAAATACAGGATGAATAAGCTTGGAGATAGAACCGCTATTGGTGGAGGGAATGCAGGTTTGTTAAAATTACTACATGTTCTATCATTGTTTGAAATTGTGTTGAAACTTGAAACTTCTTCTGATATCGATAGCAAGACGAGCGCATGAACTTTCTTTTAGTTGTTACTTTTTCACGTCATTATAAACACGAACACATATTGTTTTCAGGTGGCTAACAGTCGTAGGGAAGTGACATTACTTATTATAAAATGATGATACCTGTTATTACTACATTGACACTAAGAGTTAGTTTCCTTTTACATTTCTGTCACAGTGTCAGTTAACGAGTTATGCGTATGGTTTTGCCATATTTTATATGTGTGTTCTGAAAAAGAACTATCAATTAAACTATCATAAGAGCCATACTCTTATTCAAATAACGTTGATGATATGTCCAAACGATGACAAAAGTAATATTAGCTATGAGAAACAATGATTGAACCATGAGGATACTCTAGTGGAGTTGTAAATAAAAACTATCGTGATATGATATTGTTGTCTTTGTATATTTTCCAACACTTTTTTTTTCGATCTATCAATATAAAGAAGCTTAATGATTATATACACAAGACAGATGATGAGTATATAAAAAAGTTTAATATTCGTATTATTACAGTTCACAGAGCAGCAAAATCAACAGAACAGCATACATGTTAATTATAAAATACAATTGTATAAATAACAACATTTCATGTTATAAAAATATCACCATATACTAACTAATGTACACGAATTAATATTGGTAGTTTCATTAATAAATTGATGTTAATTATTAATTAGATTGATTAATGTTTGAAATGGAGATCACATTTACCAATTGCCATAACGACTATGTTATACGTCACTGATGAAGACTGACTGTTTCCTTGTTCGATCTGCAGGTTATTATCTCTATAATAACAAAGGTAAACAATTCAGCACATACGACGAGGACAACGATGCATGCGGTACCCACGACTGTGCAGAGAGACACAGAAGCGGATGGTGGCACTCCAGTAATTGGTGCTCTTATTGTTATGGCTCGTACTGTCATAATTTCCGATACAGCAGCAGCTGTACTACTGTTTGTACTGATGAAAACCTCAATGGAGACTACAATGGAGGCGACGGAGAGAGGATCTTTTCTTATTATTATTATATAATAATTACTGCAACCCGACATTTGTGGAGATGAAAATTCGCCCTTCTTGAGGATATGCCTGATGTTAGAACTGCAATGATAGAAAAAAAAAGAAAATAAAATAAACAAGTAAGACAAGCGTTAAGGAAGTTGGTTTTTATCCTGAAGATTACAAAGTGTGATGTCATAGACGAGATTGAAATGAAAGTATAAAGTCTAAGCAATTTATTTCAAAATGATAAGAAAAATATTACTTGCATTTAAACCTAAACGACAAATCGACTTTGATTGATGTTTTTCTTCTGTTAGGGAAGCAAATCTCCGGCAGTGTGTTATTATTAGTATTTATGCTTCATGCCAGAATTGAGATGGGAATAAATGTAACAGTATCATGAAATCGATGTCATCGTCTTCTTTCATTGAAAACTAAACCAATTTACTTCCTTCTTTGATGAGGTTAGTGTAGTATGTATGGTGGCATCATCGTATGGTTTAATATTTGCAGAATAATCGTACTCCTCGACGAGAGTTCGAAAGAACTTACACACTGTGGCTAGTTTGTAAATTTGTGAATTTACCACTTTGACCTTTGACATCATTGTAATAATATTATAATATCATTGCCCTTGCTCGGTGCAGTACTACATAGTCCTGAACAGTTAATGTATTTAGTGAGAGTTCTACTTTTCTTATAATGCATTGGAAGAAATGATAATCAAAACAAAAGATCAGTCTACCATGAACTTGAAAAGATGAATGAGATAGTTTGTTTCAATGAGCATATATACAATAATAAAGCAATATAATTTAATGTGAATAGCAAGTAGTTTCGCTATTTACCAGCTACAACTCTATCTGCACCAGATAACCCAAGTCATTTCCATAAAACTGGAACAATATATACAGTTAAACAAACCCTAAGACTTGTGACTACCCTGTAATTAAGGATTTATTACACTTTACCCCAAATAGATGAAGTGATAAACAAGAATATTAATGAAATCATGATATAACTATATACACTGATTTTGACAGTGTTCAACTGCTCAAAAGGTTAGGCCCAATGGAAATTTCAACTAAAATTTGTACGGCGGTGTTACGTTAAGAAATTATTTAGACAGAAAAGAAATGTAGACCTTACAGGGATCACCAAGTCCCCCAACCCCAAAAAAAAAAAAAAAAAACAACAAATTTCGTTGGTGTACCACCGATTTTTCTGATTTGATGAACATCAAATATGATTGACAGATTGGAGCTGTAGCATTCAAACCAAAGACTCACATGACATAGTTTACTTCCGTGCTCTTCGAATATATGCCTTCAAACCAACGCAACGGCGCACGCAGACCTACAAGAACTCGTTGTGTAGTGTGCAGGTGGTTTGGTATTGTATATTCATAACCGGAAAGTTTTTAGCCATGTTTACTGCACAGCATACACTGCTCCACTTTCGACCCTATACAAAATACGGTAAGACAACAGTCTTGGCTGTCTTGAGCGAGACTGGTGGATCAGTTGTCCAAAAGAAGCAAGAACCAATGCGTAAGCTAAACGCTATTATTCGTAACTGACAGCACGAAGAAACGGTATGCCTGTGGTATGGGAACACGGAATCGAGAATGGCTACACGACAGTAGTTGTTAGAAAGACGGAGTTATCTGCAGCGGCAGCAGGCTCACCAAACATCAACGTCATCATGTACCCAACCGATCCTGCCACCAGGCGCTTCTGGCCTATGGCTTACGTACAGCGTATTGCCTTCAAGAATTCTGCAAGCCGCTTGTATCGTCACGGTAAACAAAAAGAAAATGGCAAAACCATAGCGGAGTTATTCAAGAAATTAAAACATGCATTGATGGCATTCTTTTTTTTTATTCTCTAGACTCTCCTCTCATCATTTGTTTTGAATTACTGCCCACTCTTTGTTTCACAAGACGATGGCCTTTGGAACGCGTCACGTGAACATTCACTCTAAATTAGTAACAATGAAATGGGGGAGTGATAATCCTTACCCCCATTAGAGTGAACATTCACTCTTAATGTTGGAGCTATTCCGAGTCTTGCTGTTTAGAAGTTAGAGAGTGATGTAGTCTTTTGGTTGACGTTTTGGTACTTGAGTTTTTTTTTTTTTTTTTTTGGTACGTCTTCGTGTGTAAGAGGAATTTGATTATCTGTCTCACGTTTTGATATGCAAATGAGTAATTTTAGTTCCTTTTACCGCACGTGTTTTGTATTGGTACCTATTATTCCTTCTCGAGTGACCGGAATGCTCACTCCTGACAGGAATGTAACATAATAACTTCCAGACGGTTCACATCAACTGAGGTCTGTTTCTTTTGTATGTTCCGGAGAAAAAGCTGTATCCCAACCAGACAAGAAAAGTATTCGTCTTTTGAATTAAGCAACAAAAGTATCTCAAGTTTTTAAGTGATCGCGTGTGTACTGATAAAACCAGGAGGATAAGATTATGTTTGATCTTAACTTTTTCTTTATTTTTTAAATGCACACGTGAGGTTGTATACATGAAAGGACTACGTCTTTCAATGAAGGAAAATGACAGTAACTACTTTGAAAAGCAACGGGATTGGCATAAAAACAGAAAAAAAAAAAACAGAAATCCTATTTAAAATTCATGGTTCTTACTATAAGCGAATATGCAACAGTACAGGTCTCACTGGTGTATCAAAAACATACTATTCAAGTTGTCGCTCCTTGGTCGATATCAGGGAATTGTAGTATTTGGTGAAAGGAAGCACTGTATTTACAAATAACCTAATAACTAGTCACAACAATGCGGCGTCAGTGAATCTGGGTTGTTTTGACTAACTGAATATTCATCACTAGTATACTTCCCATTGGCTTGTTCAAAGAAGCACACTGTTGATTTGAATGAAAACTGTCAATTACTATACATTATCATATTCCACACTTTTTGTCGTTATGTCAGAAGAATTTGAAATCATATGGCAGAATTAACCAACTGAAACCTATTTATTTTCCACAATTGTCTGAATGGTGCAATTAAGGCCTTACCAAACTTTTGGAGATGAAATTTCAATGTTTTTACTTACCGCCTATGCACGCAATCACTTTGGTGAGACAAGGAATACAAGAAGCAAGTATTGATTTGTGTGGTGTGTGTGTGTGTGTGTGTGGCGTGTGTGATTACTTAATCAGGGATTAATGGATTAAGCCTTGCTACAGTAGTGATTTAATTTTATATCTTTTGACTGGTCTTTGTGTCTGGTGTGATGGCCCAGTGGTTAAGGCTTTCGTCCTATCATCGCACCATCCTCGGTTCGAGCCCTTCTCAGCATCTCTTCTTTTTATTTTTAAGAAAATGCTGTCATGTTATCATTAAGTATTAGTTCAAACTTCAACGTGACGTGATGGTCATGCGCTATAAGGGGCGGACGAAAGACTCCTGCTCTGCTGGTCATAGAAACCGTGCTAGGGCCAAGGTACATCCGGGCTACAATGGTCCGGTGGTGGTATGGTACTTTTTGCGGCCTAGGATCCCGTGCCATGTCTCCCTTGACGTCCAGCTCGGAGCTAGCTATCATGGAGGTCTTGACGCGAAGCAAGTCCATCCAGCTCCGTTTGATTCCTTCTTTAATAAGTTGGACGTGCTCAAGTTCTTAGCTGAGTGTGATGTTACCCCAAAAGACTTGATTTCTGTTCAGGAATTACTAGGACGTGCGTGGGATATCACCTTTAGAACGGTTGATTTAGAGAAACTGTTTTGGCCTCGTCTTTCTACCGCTCAAGGGTGCACAGCCTACTCATACACCAGTTCTGCGACAGTAGTAAACGTACTGCATGTTCCATACGAACTTGACGATAACGTTGTCAGACATATTCTTGGTCGTTATGGAAAGGTGGAAAGCGGACGTTTTCTCACTTATTCTGAGCATCCCAATATCTTTAATGGAATACGACGTTATTTCATTGTTTTGTCCAAAGACATCCCATCGTCTTTACGTTTCGGTGGAAGAGACTGTTGGGTGAGGTACAATGGGCAACCCAGAACATGTTTGAATTGTCACGAAAGAGGCCACGACATTCGAGACTGTGAGAAGGTAAAATGTAGAAAATGTCTCCAACTCGGACACACTTCCAACAACTGTGTTAATGAAATCAAATGTACAACGTGTGAAGAAAAAAGGACACAATTATCGAGACTGCAAAATCTCATTTGCAAATGTAATTAAGCCTCAACCAGGAGTTTGGATCAAAGGTGCAGCCGTCGTTACGTCAAACAACGAGAAGCAGTTTGATTCCAACCCGACCCCCACCGGAACCAACCCCAAAGGCCAACCATGCTGAAACGGAACTATTTACTCAGAGAATCCCAATTGTCAAGAATCCACGGATTCCACCGTTGTTCCGCAATCACAGACCAAGGAGGACGTCCCCGACACTGCAGGGGAAAACGATAACATGTTGGATAGTTCATTTAAAATAGATCTAGCATCCTCCGCGTCTGTTAGCTGGGCCGAAACCCTCCCCGATCCGGTGTTCCTTCTAGTGTCCCAGACGTATCTACAACGAAGGCCAAGTCTGAGTCCCAACCGAAGACAAGCTCCAAGAACATGGCTGCCCCCGAACGTCAAAAGAGGAAAGCTTCGTCTCAGCCACAGCACCAGAGAAAGCAGGAGAGATCACGTTCAAGGCTCCGTTTTCCTCCAGAGAACCCATCGGACACATCAAAATGACTCAGATTTAATTCGAGAGTGAACCTTGGCATGCCTGTGTGGCGAGAGGTTGTAAAGATGTATTTTCTGAGTTTAAGTCCCTACTGGAACGCATTTCTTCTCGACACCCAAAGTTGAAACCACCGAAATACCCATGTGTTATGAAGACATGTCCGGCAGTATTAACAGCCCACAAGAGTGGATCCAGCATCTAGCAGAGTCTCACCCAGACTTTGTAGCAGAACGGGAGATTGAGTTTTTTGACAATTATTTTTTGAAAAAGAACAAATTTTGATACTGTAATGCTTATCTCAATTATAATGATCTTTTTTTTCCATAGCCACTTTGAATGTTAACGGCTCTTAAGAGATAATGTGAAATGTTCCCGTATTGTACAGTGGTGCAAGATTGTTAATGCTGACGTAATATTCTTACAAGAGCTCTTTCTCTCCACCGAGGAAGATTTCAAGCTGTTCAGGAAACAGTGGGGTGGTCCCGTTTTCTATTCCCCAGCCTGTCCAATCATTCAGGGGGTGTGACTATCATCTTTAACCCCAATTTGGCGATTAAGGCGTCAAAAGTTAAACGTGACACAGTCGGTCGTTGCATCTCTTTGTGTTGCACTGTTAACAATATTAATCTCCGTTTTTTGTAATATTCATGCTCCCAACCAGCCTTCTGAGAGGAACAAGTTTATTGACGAGCTTATTTCTACACGCAGGGAAGCTGCCCACTTATTCTTGGTGGGGACTTCAACTTTGTGACTAGTGTTATAGACAGATCTAATACGATGCAAAGCAATTCCGCTTCATTGGTTGTACAGAACTAAATCAGTTCAATTCCGTGCACTCGCTTGTTGATTGCTATAGGAGTGTGCAACCTTCATCTCCAGGGCACACTTGGTCTGTTCAAAATAGAAGCTCCAGAATTGATAGAATTTATCTTCCAGAAGACTTCAAGGTACTTGCCTCAGTGATGCAGAGAAAACTATCCTAGAGCAACCTTTGACCCTCTCTGACATTTGGAATGTCATCTCCGCCTCGGGTTAAAAACAAGTCCCCCGGAAGCGATGGTCTGCCTTATGAGTTTATCATACCTTTTTTGACATTATTGGTAAAGATTTACTTGATGTTTTCCACGATATTTTCGACAACGAGTCTTTGTCCGCTTCCCAACGGACTGGTATTATTACACTCTTACCTAAGGATGGCGACAAGCAAGAACCATCAAATTGGCGTCCTATTACGTTATTGAACACTGACTATAAAATTCTTGCAAAAGTCTTACAAGTCCAGCTCGCTAAAACCCTTCCCTCTTTAATTAATGATTTTCAAACTTGCTCCGTTCCTGGTAGATCTATTCACAATAATCTGTATCTGATTAGAGATATTATCAGCTTTCCAAGTTGAAATCGAACTCTTGTGGCATTGGTTTCAATCGACCAACCCAAGGCCTTCGACAAAGTGAATTGGAAGTTCCTTCATAAAGTTTCTCGCTAAGTTAAACTTTGGTGAAAGTTTGTTAAATGGATCAATATCTTATACTTCAACATTAATAGTCGTATTTTAATCAAACGCTTTTTGTCCGAAATAGTCCACATTCTCGTGGCGTAAGGCAAGGTTGCCCTTTATCGCCTCTCCTGTATATTTTGCATATTGAGCCGATTGCTAGCTATATCGAGTTCAATGAAAACATTCGGGGGTTTTCGTATCCCAGGAAGTATGGTAAATCTGTTAAAACTGCTTCAGTACGCAGATGACGCCACCTGTGTGGCCACAAGTGATAATGATATCCACCATTTTCTAAGGATATTTGACCTGTTTCAGCATGCCACCGGTGCCAATGTCAATTTTAAAACAAATCACCGTGGCTTCATTACGGGGAAAAGCCTTCCGTTGTCTGCCCTCTAACATCGTCTGGAGCAGATCTTCTATCAAAGTTACTGGGTATCATTTTCGGGACGGAAGACGCTATCGTCCTCAAACTGGGATTCAAAGATCGATAAGATCACTAATTTACTTAATTGTTGGAAAAATAGGTACCTTTCTTTACTTGGTAAAGTTTCCATCATCAATAGTACAATTTATCCTATGTTTTACTTCGTGGACCCGGTTTTCCCTGTTTCCGACAGAGTTTTCCGGGCTGTAACAAGGTGGTTTTCTCTTTCTTTTGGGGAAACAATAAACCAGATCTACTCTCTAGAAACGTTGTTACATCCGTCAAGGCCAACGGCGGACTGAGATTAGACGACTTTAAGACAAAGATGGATGCTCTCTTTGTAAAACCTATATTTGCTATCCGATCCCCCTTTGTATCTTTCGCTTGCTAGGTTCTTTATGGCGTCAAAACTTCGCCGTCTTTTTCCAGTTACCTGGTCCAAAGCCAAGCCTAATTCTGCTGTTTGTTCTAGTAATTTAACTACATGCCTGTAACCTTATCTATAGACTTTCATTTTCTCGATTCTCAGTTTCTGAAAAGTTGTACGAACACTAAAACTATCGACAAAGTCAACCCCCGGGTAGTCAGCAAGCACCCTTCCTTTCCTTGGGAAAACATGTGGAGTCTTGTTTTTACAAAGTCCTAGACAACCAAACTCCAAGATTTTCAGGTGGAGGCTATCCCACCGCATTTTATATACAGGTGATAAGATTGTCCGCTGGGGGATGGGGGAAGGTATTTGTCCTAGGGAAAACTGTAAGGTTGGTCGAAACCATCAATCATTTATTTTGGGAATATCCCAACATTAAGCCTGTCATATCTTGGGCAAAAAGGTATATACAGTCGTTTGTTAAACAACAAAACCGACTTAAAATCAGACTTTTTTCTTTACGGCTCTACTACGGACACAGTCTGCAACGTAGTCTTAAATAGAATTTGGTTAGTATTTGGCATATGTAATTCATTGTGTGGAAGACCAGATGTGTTCATGTGTTTGAAGGTAAAGATAAAACAGGTCAGCAGATACAACAACCCATTATTAAAGAAATAAGGTTTCGGGTACAGATAAATTTTAATCGATTTTCTTGTCTAAATTTCTTGATACATGGATAAAAGGTAATTCTTCGTTAAGATTGTAAATAGTGATATTGTATTGAACTTTAACTTACTCCTTTTTCTACTTACTCGATTTGTATTGTATAATTATGTAAATTAACAATATAACAGAGGAAACAACCTCATTAAAAAAAAGAACCCGTAAATTTTTCCTTACAGCACATGGCTGCAGTATCATTATAGGCGCTACAAGTATAGTACCTCAACGACCGCTCGTTTAGATTTCCCCAGCTAATCTTTCAGCGAATGAGTGTGATTTACCGTAACAAAAACACAAAAAACAAAAACAAAAAAACAAAAAAAAAAACTAAGGAGAGAAAGGAAAGCAACAATTGCTCCTTTCAGGAATTATCTCTCAGTGCTTTAAACAACCAAGAATCTTATAGTGTGTTCAGGAATTCCAATGACCTTCACCTGAATATAACGTAAGAGATATGTGATTGAAGAACTTCAAGTTTGCTTTAAACTCCCAAAAGGTACAAGCAGAATGAGTGCGACTTCTTTCTTTAGTGTGACGCAGTCATTCATTGTGAGGGGTTCGGTCCGAAAACTCCCATTGTTTGGTTGAATTTCTCTGCATTCATCCACTGAAACTTTAAGTAGTATGAACGATGATTAAAAACAGTTGATTGTCTCTAACCATTCACTAGTCCGTGGCTAGGAAAGTTCTGTAGAACAGTGATTTCTGTCCATGATTGTGTCAATGTGTGTATTGGTACGTTTTTAACACCTGCGCTTGCATATATTGCAGTTTTTTTTCTTCCAATAGGACTGATAGAGCGCATTGGTTCGTACTGGGATGAAACATTTGCGTGATTGCACGATTCTGTTTTCTTTCGACTTGGTACAGGGGTAGTTTGGTTTTGTAAAGTGGAACTCACATTCTACTAGTAGCGTAGACCAATTTACCTTTGTGAAGACCTTGCGCACAAACTGATGAGGGGGAGGTCAGGGGTTGACTGTAATTCTAGGTAAAACTACTCTGGCGCAAATCAAGATGGTACTTGGATGAACTCCGTAGGCTTCCTTTCTGACTAACCCAATAAAAATACATCAATGTAATTTGTGGGGCGTAATTTCCGTGTATAGCTTGACCACATTCCTATCTGGTCCATGTCTAAGTCCGCCCAGCTTATGTACTTCTGTATCATATGCAATGCTTCAAAATAACTAACTTATGATTTCAAAGTTAAAATGCGAAAATGTCACAGAAGGCGTTTATTATTAGACGATAAAATTAAACAAGGAAGACATGACTTTTGTTTGCATTTAATAAAATATTCATATTCTCAATTAGTGTTTTTCAGAGTGATGAAAATTGCTAACCAAATGATGACGGACGTTTCACTCTGTAAAGGCGAAGGAGATGTATTTCTGTAGTTTATTTAGTTTCTTCATTTGTCGATATGAAGTAACTGCTCTAAGTTCTTGATGACTCCTTTCAAGACATACATCTCACTGGGCCAACAGTGGTTGCAGTATGTCATACTAATTTAGCAATCATGAATATAGAATATTTCAGGAATAGCTACAATTGTACAATGTGTAACTCAATAATATATGTCAATCATGAATTACGAATTGCATGTTGGACAGATAACGGTATTTTATACTTGCTAATGTTGTGCAATACTGCTTACATTGATACTAGTCAAAGTTTACACACCACAACAGTATTAAATCTCACATTACTGTAATGAATGGCTTGGACGTACCGCATTCACTCCATGTACAGTTACTCACATAGAATATTACAGTACAATTTCCATTCCATCACTTTCTTTTTTTTCACAATCAGAACAGTGCACATGATACTTTCACTTGTTTCCAGAGATAGAACAACAGGCGCTCTCAACAAATGTAGCAAGTGCTCGTTTGGTTTCTCATGTTACATTTGTGACTATTTGGTAACAAACATGTTTTTAGGCAGAAAACAGTAATTCTGCAATATTGTTCATAATAACCAGCATCAATACTCCATATACGGATGTGACTGTCTTGTGTGTGTAAAATATATCATGTGAGGCGATCAACTGGACCACTGAACAATTCAAATTACATGTCCAGCTCAAACTAGATGTGCGTACAATTTTGGTTTTGCTGCGTACTTCGGCTGTCCAACATTATAGAACTGTCTATGGTTTATGGTAGGAGTAGGTCTAAGTCGCTGTGTTGTAGACTATGTGTCCCTCAATTGGGTCACAAAGCCTTAATGACTAATTTTAAGGTATTTTTCTTGTGTACTACAAAGCATAGTCTATGGCACATGTAGTACACTACAGATAGTGACTATGGACTGAGACTACTGTGGTGTCTTTTGAATAAACTTTAAAAAAGGTTGCGTAGTAAAAATCAAATGTAAAAGTTGTACTGCATTTGCCTGACCGCAGTTACAGCTTGACGACTCAGTGACTGACTGACTGACGGTACCTAGTCCTAACAAAATTTTTGTAATGTACCAAATCGTATCTCGGGAAGACATTTTCTGCATGATAGAACATGACGTGATGATATCCAGACATACCATGATGTGTCCTCTCGAGAACGGGTAAACATGTATGACATTATATCATGCGAGGATTGGCTGATGACGAAAACTTCTTAATGTTTGAAGTTATCTACGTGACTTCAAATGTTTTTGCTTGTTTAGGTGGCCTGCATACTTACGCAATATAAACTAAACAAATGTATATTAGGAAGTGTGTGGTTTCATCTCAAAATGACTGCTTTTGACGTTTTTTTTTTTACGATGGAGAAGTCTGTGTAAACGTTTCTTATCCCGGGGAGATTGTTGAGTAGGACATGGTACATTCTTGTAAGTGTGAACCATGTCGGGATATTCTAACATTTACATTGTGTTGGTGACGTTGTCCCCTAAATTTTCGGCTTCACTTTGGAGGAATAACTTTACACACAAGGGACGCTGCTACCTCAAAATCCGAAATACATCATCGAAGTTCCAACGGGCTCGAGAATCTGGTTGATGATTTCGGACAAATGTTAAGTTTTTGCTAATTTACCTTGCCTTTTGATTCATCATTAAAAAAGACAAGTTTATGAACTTATGGATCCTTACCTGAGTATTAAATATCGCGTAAATCTAGGTTCGAGAAATGCAAGAGTTCGTTATAATTTAACATAAAAGGGCTGATATATATGTTGACATTCTAAAAAAAAAGTGGAAAATTTAACATCATAAATAACCCCGAAAACGAAAAAAAAACAAATAAAAAAATTAACATATTTCAAGACGTCTCTGATTTTATCTCAAAGTAAAAAGGACATGAAGGAATTATCGTTTTATCAAGATTGATCTGTGGCAATGATCGGATTGATATAATATTTTAATAGTGATAACATCTTTAACTTATTTCGCATGTTGTAGGTTTTTCACACTCATCCGGCAGTTACAACTCAGCTTCAGAAATACCACAATATGAACATTTTTGTGATATTTTGCTAATGCTATAGCTCTATGGATTATTAATTGTGGCAAAATTATGATTTATTTGATCATGAACAAAGTCTTAGTGTCCTTATACATTTTCTAAGATCCCTTAATCTTAAGATAATTACTTTTCACGTTTTCAACAAGGTATAGGTAGGTTTACATGTTGCTTTCGAATTTCGAGAAGAGTCCTATGCAACAGTACTTCGAACTAAAAGTAAGATTTTTACGATTTTGGGGTTATTTTGGTTGTTGATTTTGTCATCAGCTACATTCTAGGCATTTTCCTGCTCTTTAAACTTAAAGGACTGATGTATAACTCGACGTTAGAAATAGAATTTTGAATTAAAAAAAAAACAAACAAAATGTAGTAATTATGGAATAACTCTCACATTTTGTTAAGGGTATAGCCTCATGGATTAATAAAAAGTGGACCCAAATTGAGAAATTTTCTATCATTACGCAAGTCTTGAATATATAGAGATCCTAAATCGACGTGAAATGATGCAGTGTTCGAACTTGTCCCTACTTTAACAGAAGTTTGTTTTAAATAAGACGTTTGTAGACATTTTTAACAAAAAGAGGATGAACGTATGGAAGATATTGGTATCCTTACTTAATAGCAAAACATTCATACTTGACAAAGCTTCTTCAAGGTAGAAGTATGTTAAAACGTCGCTCATTTTTAAGCAGAATTGTAAGAGATCATAAATTCTATACAATGTTGTGGTTTTAATGATATTTTAATAAGATTAATGACGTCATCAACAACGCTTGATGCATTTTGTAGGTCCTTCACACCGCGATGGGACGGTTATATCTCAATTGTTGGAAATAGAATTTCGAAGTTTAAATAGAAAAACATACATACTTGATGAAGTCTCTAATTTCATCTCGAAATAAATATTTTGACGTTTGCTATAAGGTAGATCTATACCTAAACGTTAATCATTTCAAAGAAATTGTCATGTAGCAGGACTTCCAGGAAAGTAATATATCGTACATTTTGTGAAGTATGTACCATTCTGGGGTTTTTTGTAATACTTTAATAAGATTAATGACGTCATCAACAGCGTTTAATGCATTTTGGTGGTTTTTCACACT
>SFZH01000040.1:0-27941 GCA_021234535.1 Stichopus chloronotus | reverse complement strand
GAAAATGTTATGTGTGCAAAAGAAAGTTTAATTCTTTTAGAGATTACAGACATAATACATTATAAAGAAATATGCCCGGAGTGGGGTTGACTACATGCTCCATACCCCTTAATAATACAATTATCGGAATAAAAGTCGTTGGAACAACCACTTTATTAAGGTAAATGAAAAATTGCTTACTCTTTCAAGCTCATCATATTAGTGTTAAAATAATTAAAGACATGTTTAATACCCAGTACCATGACCTGATCAGTTTGTACCGTTATTGGTAGATGACCGTGAACAGTTCGAACCGTGAAATTCGTTTTCTCCATAGAATTTGATAATAAAGTAAAATATCAACTGCTAATGTGAAACGGAACCGATTAAGTAGTAAATATAATCGATATCATTAAGCAAACCGATAACGTAGTAACGGACTAACCGTTAATGTTTTAATCGATAATGTCGTGAAATAATTTACCGGTAATGTAATAACCGATAATGTTGTAAAGATTAAACTGACAATGTAGTAAGACTAACAAGCCAATGTCGTAATGGAAAGTATTCATACGGCAAATGGTATGCGATCGTAATGATTTGGGTAAAAACATGAAAAAAAAAGCATTTTGCCAGAAGGTAACCTTTTGCATAGATAGTAAACTAAGGTTAGAACCATCTCAGTTTTCCTCGGTTCCTAAAGCAAGATGACAGCAAGTAAAAATGCCTCAATGATTACAAAGAATCAGCAAGAAACTGCTGATGAAAAGTTACAACACCTCCCCTTAAGAAGAAGCAAATGTCGGTAAAGTGTGCCTTAATGTAGTACATGTTGTGATAACCGCGAGAATACAACATTCTTTAAAACGACAGTATTCATTAGTCAACACCGTATCCACACGCACCCTGCTTCTGTCTCAGTTTCTGTTTCCATGGCTCTCAAAGACCAATACCTTACACTTCTCGACCACCCTTCCTTGTTGTCACCGGGACTCAGTGTTGCGTATACTTATTTCAGTTTTGAATAATGTCGGAGAATCCACCTTACAACTTTTCATCATAACGTGATTATAGTATGAACCCCTTCCTCGTATCATTAACATCCTCGTATATCTAGATTGTTATTCACATTAATGTGTTACATTAGAACAAAAACAGTAGAAGAAAAAGAGTTTTTTAAGAAAGAAGGACAATCTATTTTTTTTGCAAGGCTTTAGTTACTATAAAGTATTGTGTGATTGTGATTATTGTTGTTGTTGTTGATATGACAAAACAACGTTTAAGTTGGCTCTGTTAAACAGGAAATGTGATCAGTGATCGAATGGATCGTCATGTGACGAAACTATGATGGTGTTTCTGTAATATAATAATCCACAAATTTTGATCAGCAACAGTTGACATTTCTCTTTCATTTTTACATTCCAAAACCAAAATTTTGTTGTAAATCAATGTCATTAAACATCTTGTCCTCACATACTCCTACGCTTTGTTATCATTTTCGTACTATACATTATCAACGAAAAAATGCAACTATGAAATCACTGATGTTTCTTTCGTTGAAAACATTTCATACAAAAACGTGATCGTAAGGAAAATGTTCGCTTTTCAGGTGTCATTTGCACTTTGCAAGCAATAAGTAAACGGAAGGACAAATAAAGGAATAACTGTCAATCCATACACCCGTTATCCTCAATATAGCCGACAACCCTGTATCTGTGTGGTTTACACCTCTTTCAGTCTACCCGTCCTAATTTCTTTCCACCAATTCCTCATCGCAAGTAAAATCACCCCCCCATGCCTTACATCAAGTTACTGTTGCAGTCGCAGCTCCCACTTGGCTTACATAGTACTCTCAGTGAGTGCACTACACTACTTCCCAAAAGCTACAATAAATCTACCTATACTAGTAAGTTGTAAGTTTTCAATATTCCTTATTGCAGTCTCAAATGTTTGATTCCTCCTTACATGTGGCAAATTGAAAAATCCCTTTTTTTATCTTGTTGCTTGGTTGCGCCATATTTACTTCCCAGTCCTGATTTGTTCATGACCATATAAGGAATGTATTTTGTACATAACACGTTCATATGGCACTTGATATCCGTATTGGTTTAACTGACTCATAGCTTTGTCTACCCAATTTGTCTATCTCTGTTAAATCACTTCTGCGTCAGTTGTGCCACTTACTCTTTGTTTGCTCTTCAGTATGTTGTTTAAATTTCGACAAAACGATTTCGATGTTCACACAACGACAATTATAGCGTTTACATCGTTGCAACTAATGGTGAGTAAGCATACTGTCATTTTTACTGCATATCTCTTTATACGTATCAAAAAAGGTTTTAAACGAATTCTTCAGAGTTCTTAAACGATTTCTTTGAGAGGGGAAACTCTGAAGCTTTGATAGCTTAACTTTGTAATTTTAAAAAGTGCAAAGATCTTTCCATACAATGAAAACTGTGTTGATCTTAAGTAGTTAAAATTAAAAGCATTGTCATCCAAGCAGACTTTCACCTATAAAACGTTTAACAGTCTCTAAATAATGTATAACTGAAATCAGTAATTATAAGAATTGCTATTTAACTGCACAGGAAATTTTGACAATTTTTCCAAAGCATTTGATTCGGTATAATGCTGTGCTTTTTGTGGAAAATGTAAAACATTAAACGCTTTGCAACATACTTTAAGAAATGTAAAACATCTATGTACTTCAATTCAAGAATCTAAAGCAAATGTGTAATAGATGTCAAAGTCATTCGATATATTTGTCAAATACCAAAGTCAATTCAAACAAAAAAATTAGGATGTTCTGATCTTACAATGATGGCTCAACATGAAAGTTCTAATCAAAGTCGAATGAAGGAAAACAGGCACAGTACTTATCTAGAATGTAAAGATAAATTTTGACACGATGTCAATACACACAATCAGGCTAAATGATTGAGAGAAAATTAAACGAGCTCCAGGTCAGAACAATTTTCGTTTTTCTTATATCAGATATTTCCTGTTGTTGTAGCTTTCTTTGACAAGTGCAAATTAAACTTAAGAAAAAGTATAAAAGTGAGTTATTCTTCCTTTTGCATTCGTACATGCCTTATTGGGTACAAAATATATAAAATTATATGGGTCATATAGCTTTCAATTAACCAAAGAAAAAATTTCGTTTTAAAAAAAAAAAAAAAACTCTTACGATTGCTACACCAACTTGAAAACCTGATTCCAAAATAGATGCCATATCATCTTAATGTCAGTATCACAAAAGGTGTACACAATAGCCTCTGTTAACATAATCGGTTTAAGCCATATTAAGATAAAGATAATAAAGATATTGGCAATGTCTTTATTCGCCATAATTATTTTTAAAATGTAAACTTGGAAATACTGGATGTTGTCCTCGGTGGCCAAAACCAAAACATGAAAAAGAAAAACAAATCTCTATTAGTCAAGTTTTAATTTATTCACTGTAGTTCCAATAAAAAAGTTAAAAAAATCCCTGTCATATTCTGTTTATGAATAAATATCAAGGACTAGATAGTTCCCATAATTTTTTCGCATTTCATTCAATAATTTATTGGAAAAGCAGTAGTTTAATTTCGCCTACCCTTTTGGGTTAGCCTACATCTTATTTAGCCCCACTAAATAGTGAAAATTGGGTACTGCATGTAACATTTAGATTTAATGTTAGTGAATTACTATCCACTGACAAAGAATGCATCATTGCTAATAATTACTTGTTTTCCATTGTTGCTTCCTATTGCTTTCCTCTTCTGCCTTTAAGTACTTGTACAGCACCTGACTGTGTTGATGTTGTATTTAAACTGTTAGTTGTATTTCGATAATGAACGAAGAGAGACCGGGAATTAAAAAAAAAAAACGAAGAAAGTAAATATGTTCAAATATGTTGCAATTGCTCACGTCCTGAATATCAGTATACCCAGAGTCGGAATGGCCAAAACCCACAACTCAAACAAAAATTCATGTCAGGAAGGAATCTATTTCCAATATTAGTTATTAATCACATTTTTAAAAAAAATGTAATACAAAACATTATTATTATTTAAAGTTGTAAAGTTTCGTCTAGGGATTTTTTATTTCACTTTGTTTTCAAATATGACATTTGAATTCTCTTGAAATGACTCTAAGCCTGAGATCAGGACATTCCAGCTGTTTAGAAATTCGTACCTTTCATCTTTAGAATAATAAGTACAAGTATTAAAGAAAGTCATTACTGTTTTTTTTTAGTTGTTGTTAAAAAATTGTACTTCCAACGAATGCAGTGTTCATATTTTAAAAATTAAATGGGACAATGCCAATGTTCTATTTATTATCAACATGTGAGGTTTTGAATTGTTTAATGTAGGAAAGGAATTTGTTACTGATAGTCTAAAAAAAAAGTTCATAAGAAATCAATTATTGAAATAAACAAAAAATATTGATATTTATTTGTCTTGTTAGGTAATTAGGGAAAAAAGTAATATTGTAACTTTATCTACACAGTTATCTTCTTCGTTTAGTTCTCTTTGAAGTTCTCTGTCATAGCAGATAGCTGTAAGCTAACTCATTTAAGGATGATCAAAATCTCTTTTCATGAGAACTGTTAGGAAATGTCTTGTCACCTACCGAGAACGCTCTTACTGCATTTTTTTGTTAGTCCATAACACATCAGGTCGTAAGCAACTGATATAATTATTTAGAAAACAACTTGTTTCTTAATATTAAGAAAACAAAATCATAGTATGCGCTGGTTGGTGGTGATGCTCCCCTAAATTACCCTAGGTTAAATACAAGATGTGAATTATAAGCATTTAAAATAACTTCCTCAAAACGCGTTCTCGACAATACGTTTGGCAATAATAAATGGAAAAACAAACTACTCGATTGCAATACGCTGATATCAGGTATTTTGAAGAAGAAAATAGCAATTCAATTTCTGACGAAGATTTTTGTTGGGGGGGGGGGGGGGTCAGACTGTAGGGTTTGTCTTGACTACATATGAATAGCCTCACAGAAAGCTTTACTGCAAATTGAACCCCCGGGTCTTTTCATGTTCAATCAATTTAGGTGACAGTCAATTATTGCTCACCTATTCAGCACAGGGTATCTAGACTTATATGTAACGATGTAATAGGATGCATACAATTTTCTGCGACTTTGTGGACAGTGCACAAGGACCAGTTCAGTAACTTATAAAAGAGAACTTTACTTCATTGCAATATGTCGGACATCAAATTTTGATATGTTGTTTTACAGGGTTTTGGCAAAGGACATTCACTATCAGACGCAGATGTATCACCAAGTAAGATGTTTCATTTTCCAAAACTGATTTGATTGGAAGCTTTACAGTGTTCCATTTTATATCAAGCTGATGGAGTACTATTACATCTAGAGTGTCCACTGTATTCTGTCAACTTTCCTCTGATAAAAATCAGCAATGCATATCACTTAATCAAGTTAATAATATGAAATCTAATTTCATTTTACATTATTCTTTGTTCAGTCTATTGATTTTTTTCATTCATCTCTTACCTTACAGATTCCCATTATTTTTTTTATCAAAATTCTGAATATCCAAAAGACTGTAGAGACGTTCAACGCCAATGTTCTTCAGTGAACTCTACTGGGGTGTATCTGATCAAGCCAGATGGTTTCAAGAACCATTTGAGGTATTTTGCGACAACGACATTGACTCTGGAGGTTGGACGGTAAGAAAAATAATGAATAGATATTTAGCTGGAACTCTGTATAATGATTGTATATGAACACACAAAACAAAGACTCTAATGGATTCAGTTATTTTAAACAATACACAATGTATGAATTGTCTTGTAATATTTTTCTTCCAATAAAAATATACTTTACTGACATCTGAGGGAAACTAAATACACTGTTTACTCTGTACCAGGTCATACAACGACGTGGAGACGGCATTGTGGACTTTAATCGAAACTGGACATATTACAGAGACGGATTTGGATTTTGTCAACTGAATTCTTTCTTGGCAATAAGAAAATGGCATACTTGACAAACCAAGCAGATTACGAGCTTCTCATCGAAGTGGAATTAGAGAATGGATGTTCCTTTTATACAGGTTACAAAAAATTCCGAATTGCTGATGAATTTGGAAATTACAAACTGCAGCCAATTGGTTCAATTGCCAGTAATGCAAGTAAGTTATTGCAGAACAAGTTAACATCAATATTACAATATACGATTAACGGAGATATTTTCTCAAGTCTATTGAAAACTTAATGACATTGTAACTCGATTAAGGTTCTTTATTGACTTGGCCTCTGCTTTAAATTTCTATAAATGCTATTTTTTTTTAGATGGTTGAAACATGCTAGTTGTCTTCTCTCCGTAGGTCAATGTCTGTCAGATTGTCCAGCAAATGTGTTTTTCATTAACGAGTGTAGAGAGAAGTGTACCTGCACCAACAACCGTCTGGATGAGTGTATCCCTGTCAGCTGTGACGTCAACGCTGTGTGTGATGAAATGGGAATGTGTTCTTGTAACGAAGGCTTCGAGGGAGACGGAGTATCTTGTACACCAAGGTACACCGACTGCAAGGACGCTTTTGATGACGGCCACACTCAAGACGGCGTCTTCAAAATTCGACCAAATGGGTGGACAGGCGCACCATTTGATGTTTACTGCGAAATGGATGATGGCGGTGGTTGGACTGTAAGTATATCGGCATGGATTATTAAGTTCTGGGAATCTCGTCAATGGTGAACTTCAGATTTTCACTGATTATGCTGATCTGATGGAATTAAATATTTTCTGTACAAGTGGGGCTTTTCAAACACACACAGCCTATCTTCTTACATCCGCGTTATTTTCACATACACTGTAAACATCAGTGCTAGTGTAAAGTACATTGCTTTTACCTGCGGGGTCTTTAGAAAAAAATACTTAAACGTGCTCACGGAGACTACCCGGGATCTTACCGAATATCTAAACCTAGTGTCACTTTATCTCACTATATGAAAATCAATATGAAGATAGCCTGATACTTGTAGGTTACATTTGCTTAGTCCACTACACTAATTACATATTTATAAGAAAATGTTCTACGGACATGTTTAACCCCATCGCAATCTTGTGTAGGTATTCCAACGTCGCAAAGATGATACACAGAGTTTCTACCAGAACTGGACTTCCTATAAAGAGGGTTTCGGTGACTTAAATGAAAATTTTTGGCTCGGAAATGAAAAGCTGTATTACCTGACACATCAGAAGGACTACAAACTACGTCTGGAAATCATTACGTCAGATGGGACACAACTAGGTGCCGAGTATACCGAGTTTCAAATACAGGGTGAAAGTGATAAATACAGGATGAATAAGCTTGGAGATAGAACCGCTATTGGTGGAGGGAATGCAGGTTTGTTAAAATTACTACATGTTCTATCATTGTTTGAAATTGTGTTGAAACTTGAAACTTCTTCTGATATCGATAGCAAGACGAGCGCATGAACTTTCTTTAGTTGTTACTTTTTCACGTCATTATAAACACGAACACATATTGTTTTCAGGTGGCTAACAGTCGTAGGGAAGTGACATTACTTATTATAAAATGATGATACCTGTTATTACTACATTGACACTAAGAGTTAGTTTCCTTTTACATTTCTGTCACAGTGTCAGTTAACGAGTTATGCGTATGGTTTTGCCATATTTTATATGTGTGTTCTGAAAAAGAACTATCAATTAAACTATCATAAGAGCCATACTCTTATTCAAATAACGTTGATGATATGTCCAAACGATGACAAAAGTAATATTAGCTATGAGAAACAATGATTGAACCATGAGGATACTCTAGTGGAGTTGTAAATAAAAACTATCGTGATATGATATTGTTGTCTTTGTATATTTTCCAACACTTTTTTTTCGATCTATCAATATAAAAGAAGCTTAATGATTATATACACAAGACAGATGATGAGTATATAAAAAAGTTTAATATTCGTATTATTACAGTTCACAGAGCAGCAAAATCAACAGAACAGCATACATGTTAATTATAAAATACAATTGTATAAATAACAACATTTCATGTTATAAAAATATCACCATATACTAACTAATGTACACGAATTAATATTGGTAGTTTCATTAATAAATTGATGTTAATTATTAATTAGATTGATTAATGTTTGAAATGGAGATCACATTTACCAATTGCCATAACGACTATGTTATACGTCACTGATGAAGACTGACTGTTTCCTTGTTCGATCTGCAGGTTATTATCTCTATAATAACAAAGGTAAACAATTCAGCACATACGACGAGGACAACGATGCATGCGGTACCCACGACTGTGCAGAGAGACACAGAAGCGGATGGTGGCACTCCAGTAATTGGTGCTCTTATTGTTATGGCTCGTACTGTCATAATTTCCGATACAGCAGCAGCTGTACTACTGTTTGTACTGATGAAAACCTCAATGGAGACTACAATGGAGGCGACGGAGAGAGGATCTTTTCTTATTATTATTATTATAATAATTACTGCAACCCGACATTTGTGGAGATGAAAATTCGCCCTTCTTGAGGATATGCCTGATGTTAGAACTGCAATGATAGAAAAAAAAAGAAAATAAAATAAACAAGTAAGACAAGCGTTAAGGAAGTTGGTTTTTATCCTGAAGATTACAAAGTGTGATGTCATAGACGAGATTGAAATGAAAGTATAAAGTCTAAGCAATTTATTTCAAAATGATAAGAAAAAATATTACTTGCATTTAAACCTAAACGACAAATCGACTTTGATTGATGTTTTTCTTCTGTTAGGGAAGCAAATCTCCGGCAGTGTGTTATTATTAGTATTTATGCTTCATGCCAGAATTGAGATGGGAATAAATGTAACAGTATCATGAAATCGATGTCATCGTCTTCTTTCATTGAAAACTAAACCAATTTACTTCCTTCTTTGATGAGGTTAGTGTAGTATGTATGGTGGCATCATCGTATGGTTTAATATTTGCAGAATAATCGTACTCCTCGACGAGAGTTCGAAAGAACTTACACACTGTGGCTAGTTTGTAAATTTGTGAATTTACCACTTTGACCTTTGACATCATTGTAATAATATTATAATATCATTGCCCTTGCTCGGTGCAGTACTACATAGTCCTGAACAGTTAATGTATTTAGTGAGAGTTCTACTTTTCTTATAATGCATTGGAAGAAATGATAATCAAAACAAAAGATCAGTCTACCATGAACTTGAAAAGATGAATGAGATAGTTTGTTTCAATGAGCATATATACAATAATAAAGCAATATAATTTAATGTGAATAGCAAGTAGTTTCGCTATTTACCAGCTACAACTCTATCTGCACCAGATAACCCAAGTCATTTCCATAAAACTGGAACAATATATACAGTTAAACAAACCCTAAGACTTGTGACTACCCTGTAATTAAGGATTTATTACACTTTACCCCAAATAGATGAAGTGATAAACAAGAATATTAATGAAATCATGATATAACTATATACACTGATTTTGACAGTGTTCAACTGCTCAAAAGGTTAGGCCCAATGGAAATTTCAACTAAAATTTGTACGGCGGTGTTACGTTAAGAAATTATTTAGACAGAAAAGAAATGTAGACCTTACAGGGATCACCAAGTCCCCCAACCCCAAAAAAAAAAAAAAAAAACAACAAATTTCGTTGGTGTACCACCGATTTTTCTGATTTGATGAACATCAAATATGATTGACAGATTGGAGCTGTAGCATTCAAACCAAAGACTCACATGACATAGTTTACTTCCGTGCTCTTCGAATATATGCCTTCAAACCAACGCAACGGCGCACGCAGACCTACAAGAACTCGTTGTGTAGTGTGCAGGTGGTTTGGTATTGTATATTCATAACCGGAAAGTTTTTAGCCATGTTTACTGCACAGCATACACTGCTCCACTTTCGACCCTATACAAAATACGGTAAGACAACAGTCTTGGCTGTCTTGAGCGAGACTGGTGGATCAGTTGTCCAAAAGAAGCAAGAACCAATGCGTAAGCTAAACGCTATTATTCGTAACTGACAGCACGAAGAAACGGTATGCCTGTGGTATGGGAACACGGAATCGAGAATGGCTACACGACAGTAGTTGTTAGAAAGACGGAGTTATCTGCAGCGGCAGCAGGCTCACCAAACATCAACGTCATCATGTACCCAACCGATCCTGCCACCAGGCGCTTCTGGCCTATGGCTTACGTACAGCGTATTGCCTTCAAGAATTCTGCAAGCCGCTTGTATCGTCACGGTAAACAAAAAGAAAATGGCAAAACCATAGCGGAGTTATTCAAGAAATTAAAACATGCATTGATGGCATTCTTTTTTTTTATTCTCTAGACTCTCCTCTCATCATTTGTTTTGAATTACTGCCCACTCTTTGTTTCACAAGCCGATGGCCTTTGGAACGCGTCACGTGAACATTCACTCTAAATTAGTAACAATGAAATGGGGGAGTGATAATCCTTACCCCCATTAGAGTGAACATTCACTCTTAATGTTGGAGCTATTCCGAGTCTTGCTGTTTAGAAGTTAGAGAGTGATGTAGTCTTTTGGTTGACGTTTTGGTACTTGAGTTTTTTTTTTTTTTTTTTGGTACGTCTTCGTGTGTAAGAGGAATTTGATTATCTGTCTCACGTTTTGATATGCAAATGAGTAATTTTAGTTCCTTTTACCGCACGTGTTTTGTATTGGTACCTATTATTCCTTCTCGAGTGACCGGAATGCTCACTCCTGACCGGAATGTAACATAATAACTTCCAGACGGTTCACATCAACTGAGGTCTGTTTCTTTTGTATGTTCCGGAGAAAAAGCTGTATCCCAACCAGACAAGAAAAGTTATTCGTCTTTTGAATTAAGCAACAAAAGTATCTCAAGTTTTTAAGTGATCGCGTGTGTACTGATAAAACCAGGAGGATAAGATTATGTTTGATCTTAACTTTTTCTTTATTTTTTAAATGCACACGTGAGGTTGTATACATGAAAGGACTACGTCTTTCAATGAAGGAAAATGACAGTAACTACTTTGAAAAGCAACGGGATTGGCATAAAAACAGAAAAAAAAAAAAACAGAAATCCTATTTAAAAATTCATGGTTCTTACTATAAGCGAATATGCAACAGTACAGGTCTCACTGGTGTATCAAAAAACATACTATTCAAGTTGTCGCTCCTTGGTCGATATCAGGAATTGTAGTATTTGGTGAAAGGAAGCACTGTATTTACAAATAACCTAATAACTAGTCACAACAATGCGGCGTCAGTGAATCTGGGTTGTTTTGACTAACTGAATATTCATCACTAGTATACTTCCCATTGGCTTGTTCAAAGAAGCACACTGTTGATTTGAATGAAAACTGTCAATTACTATACATTATCATATTCCACACTTTTTGTCGTTATGTCAGAAGAATTTGAAATCATATGGCAGAATTAACCAACTGAAACCTATTTATTTTCCACAATTGTCTGAATGGTGCAATTAAAGGCCTTACCAAACTTTTGGAGATGAAATTTCAATGTTTTTACTTACCGCCTATGCACGCAATCACTTTGGTGAGACAAGGAATACAAGAAGCAAGTATTGATTTGTGTGTGTGTGTGTGTGTGTGTGTGTGGCGTGTGTGATTACTTAATCAGGGATTAATGGATTAAGCCTTGCTACAGTAGTGATTTAATTTTATATCTTTTGACTGGTCTTTGTGTCTGGTGTGATGGCCCAGTGGTTAAGGCTTTCGTCCTATCATCGCACCATCCTCGGTTCGAGCCCTTCTCAGCATCTCTTCTTTTTATTTTTAAGAAAATGCTGTCATGTTATCATTAAGTATTAGTTCAAACTTCAACGTGACGTGATGGTCATGCGCTATAAGGGGCGGACGAAAGACTCCTGCTCTGCTGGTCATAGAAACCGTGCTAGGGCCAAGGTACATCCGGGCTACAATGGTCCGGTGGTGGTATGGTACTTTTTGCGGCCTAGGATCCCGTGCCATGTCTCCCTTGACGTCCAGCTCGGAGCTAGCTATCATGGAGGTCTTGACGCGAAGCAAGTCCATCCAGCTCCGTTTTGATTCCTTCTTTAATAAGTTGGACGTGCTCAAGTTCTTAGCTGAGTGTGATGTTACCCCAAAAGACTTGATTTCTGTTCAGGAATTACTAGGACGTGCGTGGGATATCACCTTTAGAACGGTTGATTTAGAGAAACTGTTTTGGCCTCGTCTTTCTACCGCTCAAGGGTGCACAGCCTACTCATACACCAGTTCTGCGACAGTAGTAAACGTACTGCATGTTCCATACGAACTTGACGATAACGTTGTCAGACATATTCTTGGTCGTTATGGAAAGGTGGAAAGCGGACGTTTTCTCACTTATTCTGAGCATCCCAATATCTTTAATGGAATACGACGTTATTTCATTGTTTTGTCCAAAGACATCCCATCGTCTTTACGTTTCGGTGGAAGAGACTGTTGGGTGAGGTACAATGGGCAACCCAGAACATGTTTGAATTGTCACGAAAGAGGCCACGACATTCGAGACTGTGAGAAGGTAAAATGTAGAAAATGTCTCCAACTCGGACACACTTCCAACAACTGTGTTAATGAAATCAAATGTACAACGTGTGAAGAAAAAAGGACACAATTATCGAGACTGCAAAATCTCATTTGCAAATGTAATTAAGCCTCAACCAGGAGTTTGGATCAAAGGTGCAGCCGTCGTTACGTCAAACAACGAGAAGCAGTTTGATTCCAACCCGACCCCACCGGAACCAACCCCAAAGGCCAACCATGCTGAAACGGAACTATTTACTCAGAGAATCCCAATTGTCAAGAATCCACGGATTCCACCGTTGTTCCGCAATCACAGACCAAGGAGGACGTCCCCGACACTGCAGGGGAAAACGATAACATGTTGGATAGTTCATTTAAAATAGATCTAGCATCCTCCGCGTCTGTTAGCTGGGCCGAAACCCTCCCCGATCCGGGTGTTCCTTCTAGTGTCCCAGACGTATCTACAACGAAGGCCAAGTCTGAGTCCCAACCGAAGACAAGCTCCAAGAACATGGCTGCCCCCGAACGTCAAAAGAGGAAAGCTTCGTCTCAGCCCCAGCACCAGAGAAAGCAGGAGAGATCACGTTCAAGGCTCCGTTTTCCTCCAGAGAACCCATCGGACACCATCAAAATGACTCAGATTTAATTCGAGAGTGAACCTTGGCATGCCTGTGTGGCGAGAGGTTGTAAAGATGTATTTTCTGAGTTTAAGTCCCTACTGGAACGCATTTCTTCTCGACACCCAAAGTTGAAACCACCGAAATACCCATGTGTTATGAAGACATGTCCGGCAGTATTAACAAGCCCACAAGAGTGGATCCAGCATCTAGCAGAGTCTCACCCAGACTTTGTAGCAGAACGGGAGATTGAGTTTTTTGACAATTATTTTTTGAAAAAGAACAAATTTTGATACTGTAATGCTTATCTCAATTATAATGATCTTTTTTTTCCATAGCCACTTTGAATGTTAACGGCTTAAGAGATAATGTGAAATGTTCCCGTATTGTACAGTGGTGCAAGATTGTTAATGCTGACGTAATATTCTTACAAGAGCTCTTTCTCTCCACCGAGGAAGATTTCAAGCTGTTCAGGAAACAGTGGGGTGGTCCCGTTTTCTATTCCCCCAGCCTGTCCAATCATTCAGGGGGTGTGACTATCATCTTTAACCCCAATTTGGCGATTAAGGCGTCAAAAGTTAAACGTGACACAGTCGGTCGTTGCATCTCTTTGTGTTGCACTGTTAACAATATTAATCTCCGTTTTTGTAATATTCATGCTCCCAACCAGCCTTCTGAGAGGAACAAGTTTATTGACGAGCTTTATTTCTACACGCAGGGAAGCTGCCCACTTATTCTTGGTGGGGACTTCAACTTTGTGACTAGTGTTATAGACAGATCTAATACGATGCAAAGCAATTCCGCTTTCATTGGTTGTACAGAACTAAATCAGTTCAATTCCGTGCACTCGCTTGTTGATTGCTATAGGAGTGTGCAACCTTCATCTCCAGGGCACACTTGGTCTGTTCAAAATAGAAGCTCCAGAATTGATAGAATTTATCTTCCAGAAGACTTCAAGGTACTTGCCTCAGTGATGCAGAGAAAACTATCCTAGAGCAACCTTTGACCCTCTCTGACATTTGGAATGTCATCTCCGCCTCGGGTAAAAACAAGTCCCCCGGAAGCGATGGTCTGCCTTATGAGTTTTATCATACCTTTTTTGACATTATTGGTAAAGATTTACTTGATGTTTTCCACGATATTTTCGACAACGAGTCTTTGTCCGCTTCCCAACGGACTGGTATTATTACACTCTTACCTAAGGATGGCGACAAGCAAGAACCATCAAATTGGCGTCCTATTACGTTATTGAACACTGACTATAAAATTCTTGCAAAAGTCTTACAAGTCCAGCTCGCTAAAACCCTTCCCTCTTTAATTAATGATTTTCAAACTTGCTCCGTTCCTGGTAGATCTATTCACAATAATCTGTATCTGATTAGAGATATTATCAGCTTTTCCAAGTTGAAATCGAACTCTTGTGCATTGGTTTCAATCGACCAACCCAAGGCCTTCGACAAAGTGAATTGGAAGTTCCTTCATAAAGTTCTCGCTAAGTTAAACTTTGGTGAAAGTTTTGTTAAATGGATCAATATCTTATACTTCAACATTAATAGTCGTATTTTAATCAACGGCTTTTTGTCCGAAATAGTCCACATTTCTCGTGGCGTAAGGCAAGGTTGCCCTTTATCGCCTCTCCTGTATATTTTGCATATTGAGCCGATTGCTAGCTATATCGAGTTCAATGAAAACATTCGGGGTTTTCGTATCCCAGGAAGTAATGGTAAATCTGTTAAAACTGCTTCAGTACGCAGATGACGCCACCTGTGTGGCCACAAGTGATAATGATATCCACCATTTTCTAAGGATATTTGACCTGTTTCAGCATGCCACCGGTGCCAATGTCAATTTAAACAAATCACGTGGCTTCATTACGGGAAAAGCCTTCCGTTGTCTGCCCTCTAACATCGTCTGGAGCAGATCTTCTATCAAAGTTACGGGTATCATTTTCGGGACGGAAGACGCTATCGTCTCAAACTGGGATTCAAAGATCGATAAGATCACTAATTTACTTAATTGTTGGAAAAATAGGTACCTTTCTTTACTTGGTAAAGTTTCCATCATCAATAGTACAATTTATCCTATGTTTTACTTCGTGGACCCGGTTTTCCCTGTTTCCGACAGAGTTTTCCGGGCTGTTAACAAGGTGGTTTTCTCTTTCTTTTGGGGAAACAATAAACCAGATCTACTCTCTAGAAACGTTGTTACATCCGTCAAGGCCAACGGCGGACTGAGATTAGACGACTTTAAGACAAAGATGGATGCTCTCTTTGTAAAACCTATATTTGCTATCCGATCCCCCTTTGTATCTTTCGCTTGCTAGGTTCTTTATGGCGTCAAAACTTCGCCGTCTTTTTCCAGTTACCTGGTCCAAAGCCAAGCCTAATTCTGCTGTTTGTTCTAGTAATTTAACTCATGCCTGTAACCTTATCTATAGACTTCATTTTCTCGATTCTCAGTTTCTGAAAAGTTGTACGAACACTAAAACTATCGACAAAGTCACCCCCGGGTAGTCAGCAAGCACCCTTCCTTTCCTTGGGAAAACATGTGGAGTCTTGTTTTTACAAAGTCCTAGACAACAAACTCCAAGATTTTCAGTGGAGGCTATCCCACCGCATTTTATATACAGGTGATAAGATTGTCCGCTGGGGGATGGGGGAAGGTATTTGTCCTAGGGAAAACTGTAAGGTGGTCGAAACCATCAATCATTTATTTTGGGAATATCCCAACATTAAGCCTGTCATATCTTGGGCAAAAGGTATATACAGTCGTTTGTTAAACAACAAAACCGACTTAAAATCAGACTTTTTTCTTTACGGCTCTACTACGGACACAGTCTGCAACGTAGTCTTAAATAGAATTTGGTTAGTATTTGGCATATGTAAATTCATTGTGTGGAAGACCAGATGTGTTCATGTGTTTGAAGGTAAAGATAAAACAGGTCAGCAGATACAACAACCCATTATTAAAGAAATAAGGTTTCGGGTACAGATAAATTTTAATCGATTTTCTTTGTCTAAATTTCTTGATACATGGATAAAAGGTAATTCTTTCGTTAAGATTGTAAATAGTGATATTGTTATTGAACTTTAACTTACTCCTTTTTCTTACTTACTCGATTTGTATTGTATAATTATGTAAATTAACCAATAAACAGAGGAAACAACCTCATAAAAAAAAGAACCCGTAAATTTTTCCTTACAGCACATTGCTGCAGTATCATTATAGGCGCTACAAGTATAGTAACCTCAACGACCGCTCGTTTTAGATTTCCCCAGCTAATCTTTCAGCGAATGAGTGTGATTACCGTAACAAAAAAACAAAAAACAAAAACAAAAAAACAAAAAAAAAAACTAAGGAGAGAAAGAAAGCAACAATTGCTCCTTTCAGGAATTATCTCTCAGTGCTTTAAACAACCAAGAATCTTATAGTGTGTTCAGGAATTCCAATGACCTTCACTGAATATAACGTAAGAGATATGTGATTGAAGAACTTCAAGTTGCTTTAACTCCCAAAAGGTACAAGCAGAAATGAGTGCGACTTCTTTCTTTAGTGTGACGCAGTCATTCATTGTGAGGGGTTCGGTCCGAAAACTCCCATTGTTTGGTTGAATTTCTCTGCATTCATCCACTGAAACTTTAAGTAGTATGAACGATGATTAAAAACAGTTGATTGTCTCTAACACATTCACTAGTCGTGGCTAGGAAAAGTTCTGTAGAACAGTGATTTCTGTCCATGATGTGTCAATGTGTGTATTGGTACATGTTTTTAACACCTGCGCTTGCATATATTGCAGTTTTTTTTCTTCCAATAGGACTGATAGAGCGCATTGGTTCGTACTGGGATGAAACATTTGCGTGATTGCACGATTCTGTTTTCTTTCCACTTTGTACAGGGGTAGTTTGGTTTTGTAAAGTGGAACTCACATTCTACTAGTAGCGTAGACCAATTTACCTTTGTGAAGACCTTGCGCACAAACTGATGAGGGGGAGGTCAGGGGTTGACTGTAATTCTAGGTAAAACTACTCTGGCGCAAATCAAGATGGTACTTGGATGAACTCCGTAGGCTTCCTTTCTGACTATCCCAATAAAAATACAGCAATGTAATTTGTGGGGCGTAATTTCCGTGTATAGCTTGACCACATTCCTATCTGGTCCATGTCTAAGTCCGCCCAGCTTATGTACTTCTGTATCATATGCAATGCTTCAAAATAACTAACTTATGATTTCAAAGTTAAAATGCGAAAATGTCACAGAAGGCGTTTATTATTAGACGATAAAATTAAACAAGGAAGACATGACTTTTGTTTGCATTTAATAAAATATTCATATTCTCAATTAGTGTTTTTCAGAGTGATGAAAATTGCTAACCAAATGATGACGGACGTTTCACTCTGTAAAGGCGAAGGAGGTGTATTTCTGTAGTTTATTTAGTTTCTTCATTTGTCGATATGAAGTAACTGCTCTAAGTTCTTGATGACTCCTTTCAAGACATACATCTCACTGGGCCAACAGTGGTTGCAGTATGTCATACTAATTTAGCAATCATGAATATAGAATATTTCAGGAATAGCTACAATTGTACAATGTGTAACTCAATAATATATGTCAATCATGAATTACGAATTGCATGTTGGACAGATAACGGTATTTTATACTTGCTAATGTTGTGCAATACTGCTATCTGCTTACATTGATACTAGTCAAAGTTTACACACCACAACAGTATTAAATCTCACATTACTGTAATGAATGGCTTGGACGTACCGCATTCACTCCATGTACAGTTACTCACATAGAATATTACAGTACAATTTCCATTCCATCACTTTCTTTTTTTCACAATCAGATTAGTGCACATGATACTTTCACTTGTTTCCAGAGATAGAACAACAGGCGCTCTCAACAAATGTAGCAAGTGCTCGTTTGGTTTCTCATGTTACATTTGTGACTATTTGGTAACAAACATGCTGTTTTTAGGCAGAAAACAGTAATTCTGCAATATTGTTCATAATAACCAGCATCAATACTCCATATACGGATGTGACTGTCTTGTTTGTGTAAAATATATCATGTGAGGCGATCAACTGGACCACTGAACAATTCAAATTACATGTCCAGCTCAAACTAGATGTGCGTACAATTTTGGTTTTGCTGCGTACTTCGGCTGTCCAACATTATAGAACTGTCTATGGTTTATGGTAGGAGTAGGTCTAATTTCGCTGTGTTGTAGACTATGTGTCCCTCAATTGGGTCACAAAGCCTTAATGACTAATTTTAAGGCATTTTTCTTGTGTACTACAAAGCATAGTCTATGGCACATGTAGTACACTACAGATAGTGACTATGGACTGAGACTACTGTGGTGTCTTTTGAATAAACTTTAAAAAAGGTTGCGTAGTAAAAATCAAATGTAAAAGTTGTACTGCATTTGCCTGACCGCAGTTACAGCTTGACGACTCAGTGACTGACTGACTGACGGTACCTAGTCCTAACAAAATTTTTGTAATGTACCAAATCCTATCTCGGGAAGACATTTTCTGCATGATAGAACATGACGTGATGATATCCAGACATACCATGATGTGTCCTCTCGAGAACGGGTAAACATGTATGACATTATATCATGCGAGGATTGGCTGATGACGAAAACTTCTTAATGTTTGAAGTTATCTACGTGACTTCAAATGTTTTTGCTTGTTTAGGTGGCCTGCATACTTACGCAATATAAACTAAACAAATGTATATTAGGAAGTGTGTGGTTTCATCTCAAAATGACTGCTTTTGACGTTTTTTTTTTTTACGATGGAGAAGTCTGTGTAAACGTTTCTTATCCCGGGGAGATTGTTGAGTAGGACATGGTACATTCTTGTAAGTGTGAACCATGTCGGGATATTCTAACATTTACATTGTGTTGGTGACGTTGTCCCCTAAATTTTCGGCTTCACTTTGGAGGAATAACTTTACACACAAGGGACGCTGCTACCTCAAAATCCGAAATACATCATCGAAGTTCCAACGGGCTCGAGAATCTGGTTGATGATTTCGGACAAATGTTAAGTTTTTGCTAATTTACCTTGCCTTTTGATTCATCATTAAAAAAGACAAGTTTATGAACTTATGGATCCTTACCTGAGTATTAAATATCGCGTAAATCTAGGTTCGAGAAATGCAAGAGTTCTTTATAATTTAACATAAAAGGGCTGATATATATGTTGACATTCTAAAAAAAAAAGTGGAAAATTTAACATCATAAATAACCCCGAAAACGAAAAAAAAAACAAATAAAAAAAATTAACATATTTCAAGACGTCTCTGATTTTATCTCAAAGTAAAAAGGACATGAAGGAATTATCGTTTGATCAAGATTGATCTGTGGCAATGATCGGATTGATATAATATTTTAATAGTGATAACATCTTTAACTTATTTCGCATGTTGTAGGTTTTTCACACTCATCCGGCAGTTACAACTCAGCTTCAGAAATACCACAATATGAACATTTTTGTGATATTTTGCTAATGCTATAGCTCTATGGATTATTAATTGTGGCAAAATTATGATTTATTTGATCATGGACAAAGTCTTAGTGTCCTTATACATCTTCTAAGATCCCTTAATCTTAAGATAATTACTTTTCACGTTTTCAACAAGGTATAGGTAGGTTTACATGTTGCTTTCGAATTTCGAGAAGAGTCCTATGCAACAGTACTTCGAACTAAAAGTAAGATTTTTACGATTTTGGGGTTATTTTGGTTGTTGATTTTGTCATGAGCTACATTCTAGGCATTTTCCTGCTCTTTAAACTTAAAGGACTGATGTAACTCGACGTTAGAAATAGAATTTTGAATTAAAAAAAAAAACAAACAAAATGTAGTAATTATGGAATAACTCTCACATTTTGTTAAGGGTATAGCCTCATGGATTAATAAAAAGTGGACCCAAATTGAGAAATTTTTCTATCATTACGCAAGTCTTGAATATATAGAGATCCTAAATCGACGTGAAATGATGCAGTGTTCGAACTTGTCCCTACTTTAACAGAATTTTGTTTTAAATAAGACGTTTGTAGACATTTTTAACAAAAAGAGGATGAACGTATGGAAGATATTGGTATCCTTACTTAATAGCAAAACATTCATACTTGACAAAGCTTCTTCAAGGTAGAAGTATGTTAAAACGTCGCTCATTTTTAAGCAGAATTGTAAGAGATCATAAATTCTATACAATGTTGTGGTTTTAATGATATTTTAATAAGATTAATGGCGTCATCAACAACGCTTGATGCATTTTGTAGGTCCTTCACACCGCGATGGGACGGTTATACCTCAATTGTTGGAAATAGAATTTCGAAGTTTAAATAGAAAAAACATACATACTTGATGAAGTCTCTAATTTCATCTCGAAATAAATATTTTTGACGTTTGATATAAGGTAGATCTATACCTAAACGTTAATCATTTCAAAGAAATTGTCATGTAGCAGGACTTCCAGGAAAGTAATATATCGTACATTTTGTGAAGTATGTACCATTCTGGGGTTTTTTGTAATACTTTAATAAGATTAATGACGTCATCAACAGCGTTTAATGCATTTTGGTGGTTTTTCACACTGATTGGAAGGCTATATCTCAACGTTGGCAATAAAAATTTGAAAGTTAATCACAAATTCACCAAATTCTGAATAGATGTTTTCGTAGGCACATAGAGAAGATGTTTGAAGGCAGTTTGAACGAAGAGCCTGGAGGGGGAAGGTGTGGGAAATATCAGTATCGTCATTCACATAGAAAGACACATACTTCAAGAGGCATTGGATTTTAACTCAAAATTAAATGTTTTAGACGTTTTCTAAAATTAAGTAGAAGTGTATTTAAACGTTTCTCATTGTTTCAAAGAGATTGGTCTGCGATAGGACTGCAAAAAGAAATGTATGGTTCATTTTGTTAAGTTATACCATATTTTCATGACATAAATTATGTTATGAACCACGTTTTACGCATTTTATAGATCTTTCACACTGACGGGACAATTATATCTCACCGTTGGAAATAGAATTTCGATGTCACAAACAACAAAGTGTGTGTCAATAAGGAATAAAGTCAAATTGATGAATTTTTAGATCACTACAAAACTCTTGAATATCGCGTAAATCGACACCCCCAAATTGTTCATTTTTTCAAAGAATTAAAAAATATGTCTAATTTAACATTTTTGTTACGTGACAGTAGTTAAAGTTAAAGGAAAGACAAAGTACATTATTCTCAATGGTAAACGTGTTAGGGCAATTCGAATACTTTAAAACCATTCATTACGTCATCACTTACGTTTTATTTTAATAAAAACGGTTACATCCCAACATTCGGTATACATATTTCAAGTTCAGGCACATAGTTGTCCATATTCCCTACCTCGGAAACCTTATTCGATGTTAAATGATATACCGCTCGAAACAGCTCATATTTTAAGTTCGAACACATTCTCAAAGATAGACGATTTTGACATTAATTACACATTTTGGTAGGGCTATAGCCTTATGGATTAATGAAAATAGAGACAGATTCATCAATTGTCCGATCATTACAAAACTTGTTCATATTCCTTACCTCGTGATCCTCATTCAAAAGAAAATGATATAAAACTGTTAAAAAAAAAAAAAAAAACTTTAATATGAGACATATTTCGATATTCTGAGCAAAGACAACAACTAAGCTATGGACGTTATCGTCATCCTTATTAAAGAGAAAGCAAAAACTTTAGGGACTGTTTTGATTTTATTTGAAAAGAATCATTTTTTTTTTTTTGTATTCTAGAAGGTAGAGATTATTAAAACTTTGATTACGTCAATAAGATTGTTACGTGATAGTAGAAAGAAAGATATAGTACATTCTTTTCGAATTTAAGCGTGTTGGGGTTATTCGGATATTTGAACACTTTTGACGTCATTAGCTACGTTTATGCATATGGTGGTTTATTACCACAAAATACGGTTATATCTCAACAGTCTGTATACATATTTCAAGCTCGAGCACATTCTCAAAGATAGACGGTTTTGGAATTAATTACACATTTTGGTAAGGCCTTATGGATGAATGAAAAAGAAGCAGATTCATAATTTTCCGATCATTACAAAACTTATTCATATTCCTTACCTTGGGATCCTCATTCAAAATAAAAAGATACGAAGGTCGAAAATGTCTTTAAACATTAAAATTAGACATATCTCGACATTCTAAACAAAGACAACGACTAACCATTGGATGTTATCGTCATCATTATTAAAGAAAAAACACAAACTTTAGGGACTCTTCTGATTCATTGGAAAAGAATTATTTTTTATGTATTCTTGAATGTAGAGAAGTATTTAAACTTTTATTACGTCAATAGAATTGTTAAGTGATAGTAGTTGAGGCTAAAAGAAAGATATAGTACATTCTCTTCAATTTTAAACGTGTTGGGTTTATTTGGATATTTGATCACTTTTAATGACGTCATCAATTACGTTTTATGCTGATGGTGATTTTTTAACACCAAAAACGATTATATCTCACCGTTCGGTACACATATTTCAAGTTCGAGCACGATCTCAAAGATAGACGATTTGGGCATTAATTACACATTTTGGTAAGTCCTTATGGATTAATAAAAAATAGAGAAAGATTCATAATTTTTCCGATCATTACAAAACTTGTTCATATTCCTTACCTCGGAATCTTTATTCAAAATAAAATGATATGAAGCTCGAACTTAAAATAGGACATATTTCGACATTCTGAGCAAATACAACGACTAAGTTATGGACGTTATCGTCATACTTATTGAAGAAAAACAAACTTTAGGGACTCTTTTGATTTCATTTTTTCTTATTTCTGATTTCGTATTGAAAATAAAATGATACCAAACTCGAAATTGTCTCTAATCAAAAACGAAAACTTTAAAATGGGGCAAATTTCGACATTCTGAGCAAAGACAACGTCTACCGTATGGACGATATCTGCATCCTTACTTTAAGGATTGTATTTGAAAATAATAACTTTTCATGTATTCTGCAAGGTAGAGATATAATAAAACCTGCTGGTTGATACCTCACCGCTGGAAATAGAATTTCAACGTCACAAACAATAATATCTGTAATAATAAAAACAAAATTGATGAAGTTTTCGATCAGTACAAAAGTATCGCTTAAAACTACATCCTAAATTGTTCATTTTTTTTCAAAGAGTTAAAAAATGTATCTAAATAAATATTTTTGTTACGTTACAGTAGTTAAAGCTGAAAGAGAGATGTAGTAAATTCTTTAAATGTAAAAGGTTCTGGGGTTATCCTGACAGTTTAGAAGCTTTAAATGACGTCATCGACCACGTTTATGCTTATGTGGTTTATTCACTGACATAAAGAATCGAGTATATTTCAACGTGCATTATTCATATTTCAAGTTTAAACACATTCGAAGATAGAAGATTTTCATAAATTAAATATGTTGGTAAGGCTATAGCCTTATCGTCCAAGATCGTCCATATTCATTACCTCGATACCTTCATTTCATGTAAAATGATATGCAGCTCAAACCTGTCTCTACTAAAACAAGAAAACATTAAAACGTTGACATATTGTGACATTCTGAGCAAAGACAACGACTAACGTATGGACGGTATCCGCATCCATATCAATGGAAAATCACAAATTAGGGGCTCTTCTGATTTTATTTGAGAAGATTTACTTTTCATGTATTCAAGAAGGTAGTGGTATATTAAAACTTTGCTTACCTCAAGGAGATTGTTTTGTGAAAATAGTTAAAGCTAAAGGAAAGATATTGTACATTCTCTTTAATGTAAAATTTTCAATGAAGTCATTAACTATGTTATATGCTTTTTGGGGCTTAATCAAACAAAAAAGGTTGTATCTCAACGTTAGGTGTACATATTAAAAGTTCAAATACATTTGACAGATTTAAATTAACTTTAAAAACGACATCAACTACGTTTTATGCTTTTGGTGGTTTATTTACACAAAAAGCGGTTATATCCCAACGCTCGGTATACATATTTCAAGTTCGAGCACATTCAAAAGATAGACGATTTTTCAAATATATTAGCTATTTTGTTAAGACTGTAGCCCTCTGAATTAAAAAAAATAGAGACAAATTCAGAAAGTTTTTAGATTATTCAATATTCGCCCATATTTCGCTTTTTTGCGGGATGTTGGCGAACCAGAGGCGGAATTCCATATGGCTTTAATAAAGCCGCGACTTCTGCCTAAAAACAAATGCTACCTCACCCTGGCTTTTTCAGAAGACCTGACACTCTGTAACAATTTGCAACACATTTTGGTTTTGAAATCTCTTATTATATTATCATATGTTCCAGTTGTACAATCTATTTGAGCGGTGGATTATGTACTTTCTGTCAACCTAATGAGATTTTTCTCATAACCCTCTTATGTTTTTGGAACAGTGACTAGTTTTTTAACTTTATTTGATCCTGCAAGACCCTACAGTTTGCAACTTCATGGTAAACGCTACTTCTTGCTTTTTGCTTACAGTTATAGTATCAAGCCTTCAATGTAAACAATATGGTTACTGGACGATAATTGTTATTACTTGGAAAGTATCTTTATTTTGATATTTTATATATCACCCCACGGGTCTCACATTCCAGGCTGAGAGCCATGGTATTGGATGTGTTCATTTTTGGGACGCTAATGAGTAAAATTACTTGTCTTCCCTGTTTCTTTACTTCTTTCCTTTTGCTTATACATCCTCTACACAGTAATGTTCACTCGTGTTTATATGCTATTTGGTGTATTATGGTACATATCCTCTTGTATCTCCTCTGTTCTGCATTACCGACATTATTTTTTGTGTATATAGTTATGTACATATCCTGTATATAGCTTATGGCTGAACTTAGATTGTGTACACATAACGCCAGAGGCCTTAGGCAGAGTAGGAAGAGGAGACAGGTTTTTACTTATCTGCATAATCAAATAAAGGTATTTACTTCATTCAAGAACCACAAAGTTGTCATAATGACGAAAGGTATTGGAAATCCGAATTCGTTGGTCATATTGTCTTTTGCCAGGGTTCAACATTAGTCCCGGGGTTTGCATACTTTTGAAGCCTTCACTTGACTATACAATCTGCAATACGTTTACTTGTGATCATGGACGCTTTCTCATCCTTCAAGTTACAATTAAACAGACGTTATTCACCCTTGTTTGTATTTATGAACCCAATGCAGATGAGCCTGGCTTTTTTGAGCTACTCCATCTGATATTACAAGATTTTCAGTGGGACTCTTTGGTGGTAGGTGGCGAAATTTTGTTTTTACCTTAGATTTGAAAAAATAGGAGGCATCAACGTACAAATTTTCGTGCCAGATATAAATGCATTGATATCATGACCTCATGATTGAATCATACTATGATCCTATCTAGGGCAATGGTCGAGCATGGGTAAAAAAGCGCAAAATGTTTCCTTAATTTAGAAAGTGGCAATTAAAGTCGCAATAATAGCTTTAACGTAATTCGCAAACTTAAGTCGCAGGAAGGAACCGATACTTGTAATAATACTGCAATTATTCGCACGTTGGTCGTTTTCTATGAAACTTTGTATACGAGTGAAGGGTGTAATCCATCCATTCTTCTTGGTAATAAACGTGTAGTAATCCTTTATCTCCAGAGGAGGCTGACACTTCTGACGGTTCGTTTACTCCTGAGGTTTGCTGGGAGGCCCTTAATTCTTTTAGTAATGAAACAAAGTCCAGGGAGTGATGGCCCAACAGCAGAGATTTAGAAGACGTTTTGTCATAAGATTGGGAACTTTGTTTTTAATTCTCTTAATTATTCTTGTGTAAGTTGCAGTTACCTTCTGAGCAGGGACGAGGTCTGATCACGTTAATTCCTAAACCACAAAAGATCATACTTTTAGTAAAGAACTATCGACCTGTATCATTACTGAATGTAGATTATACAATTGCTGCCAAGACATTAGCAAGTAGACTAAAAAAGTTATTCCATCTGTTATTCCATCTGTTATTACTGTGAATCAAACTGGTTTTATTAAAAATAGTTTCATCGGCGAGAATATTCGGTTAATACTTGATTGTATCGATCATTGTGACAAGATAGACGTACCAGGATTTTTACTATTTGTCAATTTCGAGAAAGCCTTTGACCGTCTGCAATGGGATTTCATCTCAAATGTTTAAGTCGTTTTGGTTTCAGGGATGGTTTCACACGTTGGATTAGAACTCTTTACTCTAACGCCTCAGCTTGCGTTTGCAATAGCTTTTATTCTTCCCCTGTTTCAAAATATCTAAAGATTTTAGACAAGGGTGGCCATTGAGTCCATATACTTTTGTATTGTGTGGCGAGATTTTGGCCATATGTATTTACGACTCACCTCTTGTAAAAGGATTGTTTATTACGGGAAAGGAAATACGAATATGTCAGTATGCCGGTGACACAACTATTTTTATTGATGGCACCCGCGATAGTTTAAGTGTTGTTTTCAAATTTTTCAAGTTCAAAATTCTTCTGGTTTAAAAGTTAACTATGAAAAGACCAACATCTTTCCATTAGAACCATTAAGTGTTGAAAATCCCTTTTCTAAACGAGTTTAATTTTGCTTGGACTCTTGGCCCTGTTACTGTTTTGGTGTTACTTTTGACAATCATAGAGATAATTTATTCCATCTAAACAATACCCTAAAGCTGAAGAGTAAGTTGAATTATGGTTTAATAGAGACTTAACGCCCATAAGCAGAATTAATGTTATTAAAATTTCGCCCTTTCTAAGCTAGTTTACTTATTTTAAGAATTACTTAGCCCTCCTGTTACCTTCATAAAAGATTTGGAAGCTTGTTTTTTCGTTTCATATGGTCAGGAATATCAGACAAAATAAAAAGATCTACTTTGATTAGTCCCTTGGACCAAGGTGGTCTGGGAGCCCCCCCCCCCATATTAATCCTTTTATTAGTGGTCTTAAATGCACATGGGTAAAAAGATATACTGATAATACCACTTCTACCTGGAAACTGTTCTTTGACTTTCATTGCAAAAATATGGCAAGCAACTTTTATTTTCTGTGACTACCAATCAAAAGATTTAACCATTGATAGTAATTTTACAAGCGATGTCTGTGAGGCTTAATCAAAGTATCGTTTTCGTTATCCAGTAGCAAATTTGGAAAATTAAATTGTTTGGAATTATTCACTGATAAGAATTAGTAACGAAATTGTATTATATGTATGCAAAACTTGCTGGAATTATTTTGATATTTTCACATTTTAAAAGACGCCATCAACGACGTTGTATGCTTTTTGTGGTTTATTCAAAAATTTCAAGGGTGCAAGAATTATAACCAAAAACCTTGAGTTTTGAATCTTTTAGGCAGCTGTATTCACTAGATGCTTTCCCTTTTTCAGTCTTCTACGGTATTTTATCTGCTATTTCTAGAGAATGGGTAGAGAATTTAAATTTATGTTACATGGAAAATGTAAACAACGGTTAAGAAGACATTCTTCAAGATACTCCATATCTATCTCGCAAAATCTACAAGCATTTAATTAGGACTATCGCTACTTCCCTGTTGCGTTTTCGAAGTGTGACGAAGTTTTTCAGAAGAGCCAATGTCAATGGAAAACATTTGTAGGATTACTGTCACCGCTTGCAAAGAAAGTAAGATTCGTTACTTTCAATTCCGTTTTATTCACCGAATCCTCAGCACAAATTTCCGTCTTTGTCGAATGAACATTGTCGCCAACCCACTCTGTACCT
>SFZH01000039.1:85081-127947 GCA_021234535.1 Stichopus chloronotus | reverse complement strand
AAACTTTTAATGACGTCATCACTATGTTTCATGCTTTTTTTTTTTCTTCTCACGAAGAAAAGCAGTTATGTCTCAACGTCGGCATATATTTCAAAATCAATCACATTCGGTAAGACAGACGATTTTGGCATAATTACGGTGCTATTTCGGTAAGGATAGCCTTTTGCATCAATGAAATAGGGAGGTAGATTCAGAAATTTTTCGTTTTTTACAAATCGTCCATATTCATTAGCTCGATACCGTTACAGTTCGATAGTTCGATATGAAATTATACCCAGCTCGAAAGTAGCTCTAATCAAACACAGAAAGCATTAAAAAGGGACAAATGTTGACATTCTGAGCAAAGACAATGGCTAACGTATGGACAATATCGGCATCCATCTGTGAAAATCACACTTTAGAGACTCTTTTGATTTAATTTTTAGAAGAATTACTTTTCATGTATTTTGGACGGTAGTGATATATCAACCTCTGCTTACCTCAAGGAGATTGTTACGCGACGCTAGTTAAGGCTAAAAGAAAGATACAGGAATGTTGGAAATAAAATGTTGATGTTTAAATTGAAAAACGTACATTTGATAAAGCCTCTGATTTCGTCTCAAAATAAATATTTTTCACGTTTGCTACCAGGTAGAGGTGTATTTAAACGTTGCTTGTTTCAAACAAATTGTTCTGTGGCAGGACTTCTAGGAGGGTAATATATCGTACATTTTGTGAAGTGTATACAATGCTGGGCCTTAAGTAATACTTTGCTAAGATTAGTGACGTCATCAACAGCGTTTAATGCATTTTGTTGGGTTTTCACACTGATGGGAAGGTTATAGCTCAACGTTGGCAATAAGAAAAATTGAAAGTTAAACAATAAAAAATCTAGTTCACTTTCACCACCTGAATAGATGTTTTCGTGAGCGCATAGAGAAGATGTTTTCTGGCAGTTTGAACAAAGAGCCTGGAGGGGCAACGTTTGGGAAATATAAGTATCGTCATTTATATAGAAAGACACATACTTGAAGAGGCGTCGGATTTCAACTCAAAATAAATATTTTAGACGTTTTCTAAAAAGTAGAAGTGTATTTGAACGTTTCAAAGAGCTGGTTTTGCGATAGGACTGCAAAAAGAAATATTTGGTTCATTTTGTTAAGTGCATACCATATTTTCATGAGATAAACTATGTCATGAACCACGTGTTACGCATTTTATAGGTCGTTCACGCTGACGGGATAATTATATCTCACCGTTGGAAATAGAATCTCGACGTCATAAACAATAAAGTATTGTGTGTTTTATTGTGTGTATTAATAAAAAATAAAGTCAAATTGATGAATTTTCAGATCATTACAAAACTCTTGAATATCACTTAAATCGACATCCCAAATTGTTATTTTTTTAAAGAGTTCAAAAAATGTGTCTCATGCAAATTTTTTGTTACGTGACAGTAGCTAAAGCTACAGGAAAGACAAAGTATATTATTTCAATGATAAAAGTGTTGGCGCAAATCGGATATTGTCTAAAACCTTTAATTACGCTATTAACTACGTTAATACTTTTTGTGCTTTATTCTCACAAAAAAAAAAAAAAAAAAAACGGTTACATCTTAACATTCGGTAGACATATTTCACTTTCAAGCACATTCGATAGATAGACGATTTTGCATTAACGAAAGATAGACGATTTCGGCATCAATTAGACATTTAAATGTCTAATTGATGTCGAAAATAGAGAAAGATTCAGAAATTATTCGATCGTTACAAAATTCGTCCATATTTCCTCTCTTGGAAACCTTATTAAATGTAAAATGATATACATCTCGAAACAAGAAAACATTTAAAACGGGTAAACTTCGATATTCTCGAAAAGACAACGACTAACGTATGGACGTTATCGGTATCCCTTTTCAATAAAAAACGTAAACTTTAGAACTCTTTTGATTTCATGTAAAAGTAATTATATTTCATGCATTCTAAAAGGTGGAGATATCATAAAACCCTGCTTACGTTTTTCAGTCGGAACCGTGTCGGGGTTATTCGGATATTTAAACACTTTTAATGACGTCATAAACTTCGTTTTATGCTGTTTGTGGTTTATTAACACATAGAAAGTTTATATATCTACGTTAGAAATACGTCTTTAAAAATAAAAAAAAATATTTAAGAAAGATAGACGAATTTGATATCATGACAATTTTGGTAAGGATTATGGATTAATAAAAATAGAGACAGATTCATAAATTTTCCGATTATTATAAAGTTCATTCACATTCCTTAGATCGGGCCCTTATTCGACTTAAAATAATATACAGGTCGAAAATGTCTCTAATCAAAGAAGAAAGCGTTTAAAAGGGATGTATTTTGAATTTCTGAACAAACAACGACTAACGTATGGACATTATCGGCATCCTTATCGAAGAGAAAACACAAACGTTAAGGACTCTTTTGATTTCATTTGAAAAGAATCATTTTTCATGTATTCTAGAAGGTAGAGATGTATTAAAACTCTGATTACGTCAGTAACATAGTTACGTGATACTAGATGAGGCTGAAAGAAGGATACAGTACATACTTTTCAATTTTAAACGTGTTGGGAGTAATTTCGATATTTGAACACTTTTAAAGACGTCATCAACTACGTTTTGGGCTTACGGTGGTTTATTCTCGCAAAAAAATGGTTGCAACTCAACGTATGAAATATACATTTCAAGTTCTAGCACATTCGAAAGATAGACGATTTTGGTATAATTACACATTTTGGTAAGGCTATAGCCTTATGGATTAATAAAAATAGGGACAGATTTATAAATTTTCATATCATAACAACACTTGTTCATATTTCTTACCTCGATTTCTTTTTCGAAATAAAATGATATAAAGCTCCAAATTGTCTCTAATAAAAAACGAAAACATTAAAATGGCACATATTTCGACATTCTGAGCGAAGACAACGTCTAGCGTAATGACGATATCTGCATCCTTATTCAATAGAAAACTGTTTTTATTTCATTTGAAAAGGATCATTTGTCATGTATTCTAAAGGGTAGAGATGTATAAAAACTCTGATTACGGCAATAACATTTTACCTGATACTAGATAAGGCTAAAAAAATGTAGTACTTTCTTTTCAATTTTAAAGTTGTTGGCTTTCTTCGGGTATTTGAACACTTTAAAGACGTCAACTACGTTTTATGTTTTTTGTGGTTTATTTGAAAGAAAATGTTCTGTGATAGCACTTCAGGAAAGTAGTATATGGCACATTTAGTGAAATGTATATCATGCTGGGCTTTTAGTAATACTTTGATAAGATGGATGACGTCATCAATAACGCTTATTGCATTTTGTCGACTTTCCACAGCAATAGGACGGTTATATCTCAACGTTGGAAACAGAAATTTAACAGTTAAACAATAAACAATCTAGTTGGTTTTCTCCGAATTCTGAATAGATGTTTTTGTAACGTCATAGTCTTGTGGATTTATAAAAATAAAAGATAAATTGACAGTTTTTTTTTATCATTATGAAAGTGTTAAATATTGCGTAAATCGAGATTTTAAATCGATATGACATGTAGATTTAAAAATTCTTTCAGTTTCAACACGAAACACATTTCCGAAGGAAATGTTTGTAGGATGTCTGACGAGCATGAAGAGGGGGACGTGTGGGAAATCTCGGCATCAATATTTAATAGAAAATCACATACTTCAACAGTCGTCGAAATTATATCTCAAATAAATGCTTTTGGCGTTTTCTACAATGTAGAAGTGTATTCAAACGTTTCTCATTGTTTAAAAAAAAATGTTCTGCGGCAGGAGTGCAAAAAGTAATATATTGTAACTGGTGGTGTAAATTGTTCCTTGTGTCTCGCTATCCCTTTAAGAGGACAAAGTATCAAATTGTGTTACTATTGTTTTTTTACATCGGCTGGGAATGACGAAGCTCTGAGACTTTTTGTTGGGAGATATATAGTAAACACGCCCGAGTTCTTGCCCTGGTTATCGGAGCTTATCTCCGGTGCGGTGTCCTTGGAAGGTATGTTTTCTGGGTTATTGGAGGAAAAGTAATAATAATAAGTAAAAGATCCAAAATAGGAGAAATAAAGTGGTTTCCGGGGGTTATAGAAAAAGAAAAGTTTTAGGTTCCTGATAGAGAGCTGTTTCTTCTCTCTGACGGGCAGTTCTAAGATCGCCAGAGAACAAGCAAGACTAGAGTCCGTGAAATTTTTGTGATTGCATTGTAGCCACGTTCCGACACAGTTAATTTGTAAGTGTGAGTTTTGATATACTTTTTTAACGTAAATGATTTAGGTCGTAATTGATATTTCACTAAAGGTTGAGACGAGATTTATAATTTACAGAGTATGTCCCGGCGTTATACCAAATTGTGTTATTTCTGGTGATAACTTATCGCTACCCTTGCTAAGGTTATTCGGTCGTTCATGAGGAGCCCTGCTTATGAAGTAATTCATGTTAAATTTGATCTAGAGTCTGTACCCAAGAAGATTAAGACAATGCAGACTCCTAAAATATTTGTTCCCGACCGATACTGATTTTGTAAATGTTACTGCTTTGGCTCTGTGAGTGAGGCGGGCTTCCGTAGCTGAACTTAGGCCGTATAAGAACACTTCGTTGTTGCGTGCGTTACGACGCGGCGTAGGTGCGCTGCGTAAGTGCTCCGCGTAACTGCGCTGCGTAACCCTGTGCTGCGTAATTCTACGTTGCGTATAACGTGCAAATTGCTGCGGTAAGCTTTAGTGTAAGCTTCAGATGATTGCGTAATTGTCCAGAGGTTGAACGGAAGAGACAGAATATACCTTTTTCCAACTTTACCGATCATCTCCAGTGTCATTTCTTTTGAGTTTCTTTCTCCCCGAAACCTAAGGTTCGCTATTGCAGCCCTCTCTAAGCTGTTAGAGAAGTGACGTTACAATATGGTACATTTCGTTAAGTGTATACCATATTTCCATGAGATAAATTATGTCATCTACCACGTTTTACGCATTTTATAGATCTTTCACACCATTGGGAAAATAAATTCGACGTCAAAAAACAATAAAATCTGTGTTAGTAAAAGTAAAGGCAAATTAATGAAGTTTTCGATTATTACAAAAGTCTTGAATATCGCCTAAAACGACATCCTAAATTGTTCAATTTTTTCAAAGAGTTAACAACTATCTAATTTAACACATTTGTTACTTAACAATAGTTAAAGCTAAAAGAGAGGTGTAGTAAATTCTTAAAAGGTAAAAGGTGCTGGGGTTATTCTGATATTTTAGAACCTTAAATGACGTCATCGTCCACGTTTTATGCGTTTGTGGTTTATTAACCTAAAGAAACGGTTATATCTCACAGTCCAGTATACATATTCCAAGTTGAAACACATTCGAAGATAGGCACATTTTTTTTTTCATAAACTAGACATTTTGGTAAGCCGATAGCCTTATCGTCCAAGATCGTCCATATTCATTACTTCGATACCTTTATTTCAGATAAAGTGATATGTAGCTCAAACCTGTCTCTACTCAAACAAGAAAACATTAAACCGTTGACATATTGTGACATTCTGAGCAAAGACAACGGCTAACGTATGGACGATATCAGCATCCATTTCAATTGAAAATCACAAATTAGGGGCTCTTTTGATTTTATTTGAGAAGAATTACTTTTCATGTATTCTAGAAGGTAGTGATATATTAACACTCTGCTTACCTCAAGGAGATTGTTTGGTGACACTAGTTAAAGATATTGTACATTCCCTTTAATGTAAAACGTGTTGAGGTTGTTCGGATATTCTAACACTTTCAATGACGTCGTCAACAATGTTATTTGCTTTTTGGGGTTTAATGAAACAAAAAGGGTTGTATCTAAACGTTAGGTATACATATTAAAAATTCAAATACATTTCGAAAATAGACGATTTTAACATAAGTTAGCTATTTTGGTAAGACTATAGCCCTACAAAGTAAAGACAAATTCAGAATTTTTTAGGGTTATTCAATATTCGCCTTTATTTTGCTTTTATGAGGGATGTTGGCGAACCAGAGGCGGAATTCCATATGACTTTAATAAAGCCGTGACTACTGCCTAACAAGAAATGCCCCCTCACCCTGGCTTTTTCAGAAGACCTGACACTCTGTAACAATTTGCAACACATTCTGGTTTTGAAATCTCTTATTATATTATAAAACTTTCTTGTTGTAGAATCTCTTTTAGCGGTGGATTATGTATCTTCTGTCAACCTAATGAGATTTCTCTCATGACCTTCTTATGTTTTGGAACTTAAAATCGTTTTAGAACTTTGTTTGATCCTGCAAGACTCTTCAATGTGCAACTTCATGGTAAAAGCTACTTGCTTTTGCTAACAGTTATTTTATTAAACCTTCAATGTAAACAATATGGTTACTGGACCGTAATTGTTATTATTTGGAAAGTATCTTCAGTTTTGATATTTTGTACATCGCCCAAAGGGTCTCACATTCCAAGCTGAGAGCCATGTAATTGGATGTGTCCATATTTGGGACCCTAAAGAGTAAAAGTACTTGTCTTACCTGTTTCTTTACTTTTTTCTCTTTTGCTTATCCATCCTCTAGACAGTAATGTTCACTCATGTTGTATGCCATTTGGTGTATTATGGTACATATCCTCTTGTATCTCCTCTGTTCTGCATCACCGACATTATTTTTTGTGTATATAGTTTATGTATATATCCTGTATATAGCTTATGACTGAACTTAAATTGTGTACATATAACGCTAGAGGCCTTAGGCAGAGTAGGAAGAGGAGACAGGTTTTACTTATCTGCATAATCAAAACAAAGATATTTACTTTATTTAAGAACCACATAGTTGTCATAATGACGGAGGTATTGGAAATCCGAATTCAGTGGTCATATTGTCTTTTGTTAGGGTTAAAAAATTAGTCGCTGTGTTTGCATACTTTTGAAGCCGTCACTTGACTAACAATCTGCAATACGTTTATTTGTGATCATTGACGCTTTCTCATCCTTCAAGTTACAATTAAACAGACGTTATTCACCCTTTTTGTATTTATGGACCCAATACAGATGAGCCTGGCTTTTTTGAGCTACTTCATCTGATATTACCAGATTTTCAGTGGGACTCTTTGGTGGTAGGTGGCGATTTGATTTTCTTTTTACCTTAGATTTTGATAAAATAGAAGGCATCAACGTACAAATTTTCGTGCCGGATATAAATGCATTGATATCATGACCTCATAATACGATCATACGATCTAGGGCAATATGGTCGAGCATGGGTAAAAAAACGCAAAATATTTCCTTAATTTAGAAAGTCGCAATAAAATTCGCAATAATAGCTTTAACGTCATTCGCAGACTTAAGTCGCAGTAAGGAACCGATATTTGTAATAATACTGCAATTATTCGCACTTTGGTCCTTTTCTATGAAATTTTGTATACGAGTGAAGGGTGTAATCCATCCATTCTTCTTGGTAATAAACGTTGTAGTAATCCTTTATCTCAAGAGGAGGCTGAAACTTGTGACAGTAAATTTACTCCTAAGGATTGCTGGGAGGCCCTCAATTCTTTTAGTAATGAAACAAAGTCCATGCAGTGATGACCCACAGCAAAGTTTTACAAGACGTTTTGTCATAAGATTGGTTCGAGAAATCGGCGAGAATATTCGGTTTATACTTGATTGTATCGATTATTGTGAAAAGATAGATGTACAAGGATTTTTACTATTTGTCGATTTCGAGAAAGCCTTTGACCGTCTGGACTAGGCTTTCATCCTCAAATGTTTAAGTTGTTTTGGTTTCATGGATGGTTTTTACACGTTGGATTAGAAATCTTCACGCTAACGACTCAGCTTGCGTTTTCAATAGCTTTTATTTATCCCCCTATTTTAAAATATCTAAAGGTGTTAGACAAGGGTGACCATTGAGCCCATATATTTTTGTATTATGTGCCAAGAGTTTGGCCATATGTACTTACGACTCACCTCTTGCAAAAGGATTGTTTATTATGGGGAAGGAAATACTAATAAGTCAGTATGCTGGTGACACACTTATTTTTGATGATGGCACACGCGATGGTGTAATTGTTGTCTTAAAATTTTTCGTAAGTCGGAAAATTCTTCTGTTTTAAAAGTTAACTATGAAAAGACCAATATATTTCCATTAGGACCATCAACTGTTGAAAATCCCTTTTCAGACGAGTTTAATTTTGCTTGGTTTATTGGCCCTTTTACTGTTTTGGGTATTTCTTTTGACAATCATGGAGATAATTTATTTCATCTAAACTATACTCCAAAGCTTTCACACCTTAAGGGTAAGTTAAATTGATGGTCTGCTAGAGACTTAACCCCTTCAGGCAGAATTACTACAATTAAAACTTTCGCCCTTTCTGAGCTAGTTTTCCTATTTCGAGTATTACTTAGCCCTCCTGTTTCCTTCATACAAGATTGGAAGCTTGTTTGTTTCGTTTCGTTTCATCTGGTGTTTCAAGGGTGCAAGACTTATAGCCAAAGACCTTTGAGTTTTGAATCCTTTAAGCAGCTGTATTCACTAGATGCTGTCCCTGTTACTATCTTCTACGGTATTTTATCTGCTATTCCTAGAGAATCTGTAGACAATTTGAATTTACGTGACATCTTCAAGATACTCCATATTTATCTCGTGAAATCTACAGGCATTTAATTAAAACTATCGCTACCCCCCCCCCCCTGTTGCATTTTCGAAGTTTTTCAGTTAGCCAATCTCAATGGTAACCCATTTGTAGAATTCCTTTCCCCTCTTGCAAAGAAAGTAAGTTTCTTTCAATTCCGTTTTATTCACCGAATTCTCCGCACAAATTCCGTCTTTGTCGTATGAACATTGTAGGCAACCCACTCTGTACCTTTTGTAATGAGCAGATTGAATATACAGAACATCTGTTTTGGGATTGCAGCATTACTTCAAATTTTATTTTGGACCCAGAGCAAAGCATAGTTGTTTTTCTGGATAAAAATTCTATTTAAGACACCCTTATAATTTTCTCATCTTTCATTTTTCTCTCTCGGCATCCTTATTCAATAGAAAACACACACTTTTTGATTTTATTAGAAAATAATTACTTGTTATGTATTCTAGACGGTAGTGATATATTTAAACCTTGCTTACCTCAAGGAGATTGTTACGTGACACTAGTTAATGCTAAAAGAAAGATATTGTACATTCTTTTTCATGTAAAACCTGTTGGGTTATCATATATTTTCACACTGCCAATGACGTCATGAACTACGATGTATGCCTTTTGGGGTTTACTCAAACGAGAAAAATGTTTTATTTCAATATTGGTATACATATTACAAGTTCGAATACATTCGAAAGATAGACGCTTTTGGAATACATAAGATATTTTGGTAAGGCTATAGCCTTATGCATCAAGAAAAAAATGGAGACAGATTGGGAAATTGTTAGATTATATTAGCTCGAAATCCTTTTTATTCCAATGACGTCATGAACTATGATGTATGCCTTTTGTGGTTTACTCAAACGAGAAAAATGTTTTATTTCAATATTAGGTATACATATTACAAGTTCGAATACATTCGAAAGACAGACGCTTTTAGAATACATTAGATATTTTGGTAAGGCTATAGCCTTATGCATCAAGAAAAAAATGGAGACAGATTGGGAAATTGTTAAATTATATTAGCTCGAAATCCTTATTTGATACAAAATGATACCCAGCTCGAACCCGTCTTTAATAAAACAAGAAAACATTAAAAAGGGACATATTTTGACATTCTGAGCAAAGACAACGGCTAACGTATGGACGTTATCTGCATCCTTATTCATTAGAAAACACACTTCATGTACTCTTTTGATTTTATTTGGTATACGTATTTTCAGTTCTAACACATTCGCATATAGAAGATTTTGGCATAAATTAGACATTTTGGTAAGGCTATATCCTGATGGATGAATAAACATAGAGGCAGAGTCATGAATTTTCAGATCATTCCAAAATATGTCCATATTCCTCACCAACTAACCCTTGTTGGATGTAAAAAGATATACAGCTCGCAATTATCTCCAAAATATAGAAAACATTTAAAAGGGACATATTTTGATATTCTGAACAAATACAACGGCAAACGTATGAACGATATTGGCATTCTTATGTAATAGAAAATACACACTCTAGAGACTCGTTTGATTTCATTTGAAAGTAATTATTTTCATGTATCTTGGAAGGTAAAGATGTATTAAAAGTCTCTGCTCACGTCAAGGAGATTGTTGCGTGACAGCAGTACTGTTAAAGGTTTGTGAAAATATAATACATTGTTTTCAATACAATTCGTGTTGGAGTTATACGAATATTTTAATAATTTCAATGATGTCATCAAATACGCTTCATGATTTTTGTGGTTTATTCACACACACACACGCACACCCACGCACACGGGCGCACACACACATATACACAAAAACAAATTATTCACACACAAAAAAAATAAGAATAAAAATATAACGGTTACATCTCAACGTTCGATATTCATATCTAAATTTAAGCATCAAATACATTACTGAAGAAAGACGATTTTGGCCTAAATTAGACATTTTAGTAAGGCTGTAGGTTTATGAATTAATAAACACAGCGACAGATGCAGGAATTTTCTGTCATTACAAAAGTCCATATTCCTTACAACGTGATCCTTGATTGATATAAAACTGTCTCTAATCAAACAAGAATACATGGAAACGGACATATTTTGAAATTCTGAGCAAAGACAATTCTAACATGTGGTATAGGCTGATACGATATAGGCATCCCTATTCCAACGATAATCACACTTCATAACTCTTTACTTTCATTTTAAAATATTTACTTTTCATGTATTCTAGAATTTAGAGACATGATAAAACTATGCCTACGTCAAGGAGATTGCTACCTGAAAATAGTTCAGGCTAAAAGAAAGATGTAGTACGTTCTTTTTAATGCAAAGCGTGTTGGAGTTATTCGGATATTCTAACACTTTTAATGACGTCCTTTATCCTTTTACAGTTTATTTACACAAAGAACAGGCTATATCTCAACGTTCGGTATACATGTGTTTGGTTAGAACATATTCGAAAATAAAAGATGTTGGCATGCATTAGGCATTTTGGTAAGGCTATAGCCTTATGGATGAAAAAATAAAAAGTAAAGAAAGATTCATGAATTATTCGATCATTTCAAACTTCGTTCTTATTCCTTACCTCGAGAACGTTTTTCGATGTAAGATGATATACCGCTCGAAGTTGTCTCTAATAAAACAAGATAACATTAAAAAAGGACGTATTTTGACATTCTAAGCAAAGATAACGTCTAACGTATGGACGATATCAACATTCTTATTTAATGGAAAATCACACTTTATGGAATGTTTTTATTTTATTTAAAAATAATTCCTTTCTATGCTTTTTTTTGTTTAATCAGGCAAAGAAACAGTTATATGCCAAACTTAGAATTACATGACTTAAGTTCCAACACATTCGGAAAGATGTGCAGAATTTTGAAGAATTTTGGCATCAAGTACACATTTTGGTAAGGCTACAGCGTTATGGATTAATACAAATAGGGACAGATTTATGAATTTTTCGACCATTGCAAAGTTCCTCTAAATTCCCTACATTAAGACATTTGATACTGATGTATAGATCGAAATTGTGTCAAATAAAACAAGAACACATTAACTAGGGAAATTTTTCTGACATTCTGAACGAAGGGAACGGCGAACGTATGGACAATATCTGCATCCTTATTCAATAGAAAACACTCACTTTAGGGACTCATTTGATTTCATTTCAAATTTTATGTTACATGTATTCTAGAAGGTAAGGATATATTAAAACTCTGCTTACGTCAAGAAGCTTAAAGAAAGATATATTACATTCTTTTAAGTGTAAACCTTGTTGGTTTTATCCTGATATTTTAACACCTTTCATTGACTTAGTCTACTTTTGCACTGGACAAATTGTCATTACAAAATACTCCATGAATTATTCGGTTGCTTTCGCATGATGTTTACGCAAAGTTAATTTTTCATAGAGTGTTATTTTGTACATGCAAGAACTTATATATATCGACTATAAAAGAGAAAGAAGTGTACAGATGCTCTTGTTTTTCACGTCATCATACTGTGCAACAAATACGAGAACAATGTAACATTTGACTAATTCCTTATTTATTTATGATACAGAAAACATTCATCGATTGAGGGTAAACTAACGAAAGAGTTTAAGTTTCTTCCTACCTTATAGTTTGTGGGCAAGTTTTGTGGATCAATTTCTTTGCGCTTTCATCATTTTCAGTGAGACGTTAAATATCAGTTAGAACGTTTCTCGTCATTTCATCAACAAATACCTTTTACGACCAAAAACGATTATTTCAAAATGGTATGCATTTGTGTCAATCGATGGAGGACAGAGGGACATGTCGAGAAGTTTCAAGGAGTACGCTATGCGCCAACCGGTGTTGGAAATCCTTAGAGTCAGAGGTAGATAATCAAGCACGTTTTGCCCCTATTTTTAAATTCTGGAGTAAAAGGTTGAGAGAAAGATTTGTAGTGTGTCCTCCTTTCTGGCAAGTATTTGGCCAAAACGTTTCTGGTAAGAATCACAACCATCTGATGTTGGCGTTAGCTAACGCCACCATCATTTTTAAAAACAATATATTATAAATTTCTGATAGCTTCAACTAGTGTCAAGTACCAATCTCCTTAAGATAATCTGTGTTTAATGTATCTCTACCTTCTACAATACATGAAAAATAATTACTTTGCAATGAAATCGAAAGACCCTTAAAGTATGTGCTCGAAGTTAAGCCATGTTTACCTATCGTTGAGATATAACCATAACTTTGTATGGTTAGAGACAAAAAAGAATAAAAAAATCCTTATTTTCAAATAAAAACAAACGAGTCGCTGGAGTGTGTGTTTTCTGTTAAATAATCCTGCCGATATCGTCCATACGTTACAATGTACCATTTTAATGCTTCCTTGCATGTCAGAACATTACCTTTTTATTTCCCTCTGGTTTGATTGGAGACTATTTCGAATTATACGTTATTTTCTATCGAATAAGGATGCCCAGGTAAGGTCTATAGACGAGCTGGGATGATCGAAAAATTGATCAATCTGTCTCTATTTTTATTAATCCATAAGGCCATATAGCCTTACCAAAATGTATAATTTATGCCAAAATCGTCAAACTTTCGAATGTGCTCGAACTTTAAATTGTATACCGAACGTTGAAATATAACCGTTTTTTGGGGTAAATAAACCACAAATAGTATAAAACGTAGTTGATGACGTCATTAAAAGTGTTAAAATATTAACTAACCCCAACACGTTTTACATTGATCAGAATGTACTATATCTTTCATTTAGCTTTTACTAATGTCACGTAACGATCTCCTTGAGGTAAGCATAGTTTTATTATATAACTACCGTCTAGAATATATGACAAATAATTCTTTTCAAATAAATTCGAAAGAGTGTATAAAGTGTGTTTTGTAATGAATAAGGATGCCAATATCGTCCATACGTTAGCCATTATCTTTGCTCAGAATGTCAAAACATGTACCTTTTTAATCTTGTTTGTTTTAGTAGAGACAGGTACGTGCTGGATATCATTTTATATCAAGTAAGGGAATCGACGTAATGAATATGGAAGAATTTTGTAATAATCTAAAATTTCAGAATTTGTCTCTATTTTTATTAATGCATAAGGCTATATCCTTACCAAAATGGCCAATATATGTTAAAATCGAATGTATTCGAACTTGTAATATGTATACTTAATGTTGAAATATAACCTTTTTTGTCTGAATATTTTTTGTTGTGCATATAAATTCAAAAGAGTTCATAAAGTTTGTGTTTTCTATTGAAGAAGGATGCCGATATCGTCCATACATTAGCTGTTGTCTTTTACTGTTTCTTGTTATAATAGAGATAGGTTCGTGGTGAATATCATTTTATATCGAACTTTAAGAGTATCGAGGTAATGACTATGGACGAATTTGTAATAATCTAAAAATTCATGAAAATGTCTTTATTTTTATTAATGCATAAGGCTATAATCTTACCAAAATAGCTAATTCTTGAAATACATATGCCGAACGTTGAAATATAACTGTCTCTTTGTGAGAATAAACCAAAGAAAAAGGATAGTAGGTAGTTGATGACGTCATTAAAAATTTTGAAAAGCCCCCAACACGTTTTACATTAAAAAAGAAAAATGTGCTGTATCTTTCTTTTAGCCTAAACGATTGTCTCGTGACAATCTCCTTTACGTAAGCATAGTTTTAGTATATTTGTACCTTCTATAGAACACATGAAAAGAACAATTGTTTTTAATGAAATCAAACGAGTTTCTGAAGTGTGCGTTTTCTACTGAATAAAGATGCCGATATGTCCAAGATGTCCATAAGTTAGCCATTGTCTTTGCTCAAAATGTCAAAACATGTACCTTTTTAATCCTTTCTGTTTTAGTAGAGACAGGTTCGAGCTGGATTTCATTTTATATCAAGTAAGGGAATCGAAGTAATGAATATGGAAGAATTTTGTAATAAGCTAAAATTTCAGAATTTGTCTCTATTTTTATTAATCCATAAGGCTATATTCTTACCAAAATGGCCAGTTTATGTTAAAATCGTCTATATTTCGACTGTATTCGAACTTGTAATATGTATACTTAATGTTGAAATATAACCTTTTTTGTCTGAATATTTTTTTGTTGTACATATGAATTCAAAAGAGTTCATAAAGTTTGTGTTTTCTATTGAAGAAGGATGCCGATATCGTCCACACATTAGCTGTTGTCTTTTACTGTTTCTTGTTATAATAGAGACAGGTTCGTGGTGGATATCATTTTATATCGAACTTTAAGGGTATTGAGGTTATGAATATGGACGAATTTGTTATAATCTAAAAATTTGTGAATATGTCTCAATTTTTATTACGAATTTCTTTTAGATTAAACGACTTTTTACGTAACAATTTTCTTGCAGAGTTTTCAAATATTTCTAACTCCTACAATACATGAAAAATAATTATCTTCAAATGAAATCAAAAGATTCCTAAAAGAATGTCTTTTCTATTGAATAAGGATGAAAAATTAATATCGTCCATACGTCAGCCGTTGTTTTTGCTCAAAATGTCAAATATGTCCCTTTTTAATGTTTTCCTGTTTGATTAAAGATAATTTCGAGAGGGATATCATTTTGATTTATTTAGTTTATTTTTTCAATTTGAGTACATGAACGGGTTTACACAAGATGAAGTGTACATCCAGAAATTAACGTATGTATCAAAGAAAAAACAGAACTAGATGAAGCTGAAAGCTTTGCTAGTCTGGTCCAATCCAGAAGTTAAAAAAAAACGTTAAATATTACAAAACATAATGCAGTTATGTACGTATGTAAAAGTGCAACAATGAATCGTAACCAATGTTTGACTCATAATACACAAGAAAACAGATTAATAAAGGTATAACGAAAATAGATGTTTTTGAAGTACTTCTTAAACAAATTAATAGTTGAGGAATTACGTTATTTTGTGTCAAGGGAATTCCAGAGATGTACACCAGAGCGTCTCACCTTGGAGTGGGCAAACATTGTTCGAGTGAAAGGTTGTACCAGATTTTCTCTTTCCCTTGTAGGATAGGTAAGATGAGTACTGTGTGGGTGCGAAAACGAGTTCAAATCATGGGGAAGTTGATCATTATGATGTTTTTAAAAGAAGATGCCTAACTGATATTTATAGTGATCCTTTAAGTAAGAAAATTGAAGTTATAAAAATATGGAAGTGTATGGGTGTAAAGTGGAATACTTACTAAGTTTGGGAGGGATTTCCCCAGAGTAAAATGCTGTAAGTAAGATGTGGGACTACTAGAGAGTTGAAGATAGTTAACAAAGTGTTGTTGGGAAGATGATACCTTAATCTATTCATAACACCAACTATTCTAGAGATGGATTTTGCAACATAGTCAATGTGATTTTTCCAAGAAAGCTTACTGTCAATTGTGATATCTAAAATATTTGTGATATTACTACTTTTTGTAATGGTACATTTGGAATTTAAGAAAAAAAATGAGAGTTATCTCTTCTGTTATCAAAAACCAACAACTTAGTTTTGTTAATATTTAAGGATAACGTGTTAGCAGCTAACCAATCAGCAACACGGTGTAATTCTAAAGATGCCACTTGAAGGGCTTCGTTTACATTACGATAGTGGCAATAGACAGTAGTGTCACCAGCAAAGAGTACAAACTTGAGTAAATTTGAAGATCGATACATATCATTAATCAATAGTTTAAATAATTAAGGTCCCAAAATAGAACATTGCGGGACACCGACAGAAATTTCCTTGGTGTTAGAATCTTTACCTTTGTACCGGACAAATTGTTTTCTATTTATAACTTCTAAACCAGTGTTACACCCCTTACTCCATACTTAAACAATTTATTGAGTAAAATGCTATGAGTAATGATTTCAAATGCTTTTGATAGATCAATAAACAAGGCTACAGAAGAAGAAAAAGGTACACTTCTGTTACTCACATCTGCAGTTTGGCATTTGGATAATGTAGCTGAAATTTAAATAGCATTTATTTTCCCCAAGAGCGTTAGAAAATTTTTACAATGGCGGTATTTCGAAGAGTTATCCTTTGAATGTACGCAGTTGCATTGTGTATATTAAATAGCGTGCCTCATTTAGTGATACATATGTCACATGATGTCAACATTTGTATTCATAACAGTAAAACATAACTCTAATTTATCAAAACAAAAAAAAATCTATTCGCTTAATTCAACCGTGTATTAGAACAGTTCAATTTAAACTGATAGCGTATTTTGTCATTATTTCATATATGCCCACCTATTTTCCCTGTTACCCATTTTCCCTGAAACGGCACAAAAGCGAAAACACAACTGAAACCGGCTCCGTGAAACCAAATGGGAACTATTTACACATTACAAAAGAAAATGAAAATTATGTAAAGCTATTGGTTTATTTTCATATTTTTTACTTTGTAATTGGTATATTATTGTTTTATTATTAATTCATCTCATAGTATTGGTTTCAACTATAAGAAGGATCAGAGGGTCTCTTTCCTTACAGAACATTGCTGCAGTACATGATAGGAGCTACAACTGTAGTAACCCCACCGACCGCTCGTTTTAGATTTTCTTAGCTAATCTTTCAGCGGATGAGTCTGATTACGTTAAAAAAAAAGAAAACTAAGGCCAGAAGGAAATCAACAATTACTCCTTTCAGGAATTATCTCTCAGTGCTTTGAACAACCAAGAAGCTTATAGCCTGTTTAGGAATTCCAATGAGACCTTCAATGAATATTACGTAATAGGTATGTGATTGAAGAATTTCAAGTTGTTTAAGCTCCCAAAGGTACAAGCAGAAATGAGTGCGACTTCTTTCTTAAGTGAGACACAGTCATTTATTGTAAGGGTTCGGACCCAAAACGTTCCATTGTTTGGTTGACTTTCTCTGCATTTATCCACTGAAACCTTAAGTAGTATGAACAATGATTAAAAACAGTTAATTGTCTCTAACACATTCACTAGTCGTAGCTAGTAAAAAGTTCTGTGGATGGAAAAGTGATTTCTGTGCATGATGTGTCTATGTGTGTGTTGGTAAATGTTATAACACCCTCTGGCATATAGTGCGGTTTTTTTCTTTTTCTTATAAGCGCCGCCGTACTGATGGGGCGCATTGGTTCATACTGGGAAAGAAACATTTGCTTGATTGCACGATTCTCTTTTCTTTCGACTGGCACAGTGGTAGTTTGGTTTTGTAAATTCAAACTCACATTCTACGTGTAGTGCGAACCAATTTACCTTTGGCAACACCCTGTGCACATACTAATGAGAGGATGTCAGGGGTTGACTGTAATTCTCTGTATACCTACTCTGGCCTTAATCAAGATGGTACTTGGATGAACTCTAGAGACTTCCTTTCTGACTAACCACCGTAAAATACAGTAATGTACGGTAATTTGTGGGGCGTAATTTCCGTGTATACCTTGACCACATTCCTATCTGGTCCATGTCTAAGTCCGGCTCAGCTTATGTACTTCTGCATCACATGCAATGCTTCACAGTAACTAAATTATGGAGCTTATCAAAGTTAAAATGCGAAAATTTCACCGAAGGCGTTTATTATAAGACGATAAAAGTTAAACAAGGAAGACATCAATTTGTTTGCATTGAATAAAATATTGTTATTCTCAATAAGTGTTTTTCGAAGTGAGAGTTGGAGGTTATTCCGATTTTTTAACACTTTTAAAGACGTCATCAACTACGTTTTATGCTTAAGGTGGTTTATTCACACAAAAACACGGTAACATCTCAACGTAAAAAAAAAAATATATTTCAAGTTTGAGCACATTCAAATGATAGACGATTTTGGCATAAATTACACATTTTGGTAAGACTATAGCCTTATGGATTAATACAAATCGAGACAGAATCATCAATTTACGATAAGTAAAAAAATTGTTTATATTCCTTACATCGGGATCTTTATTTGGATTAAAATGATATCAAGCTGGAAGTTGTCTTCAATTAAAGAGAAAACATGAAAATAGGACATATTTCGACATTCTGATTAAAGACAACGTCTGACGTATGCACGATAACGGCATCCTTACTTCAGTTAAAACACAATCTTTGCGGAATAGTAGGTGTGAATAAAACCCTCAAGTGAATTATAAATTGTACGTTGGACAGATAACGGTAATTTATACTTGTTGATGTTGTGCAATACTGTGATCTGCTAACATAAGCGGATACTACTCAAATTTCACCCACTGCAACAGTGCTTAATCTCACATTGCTTTAATGAATGGGTTGGGTGTACCTCATTCACTCCATGCACAGTTACTCACATAGAATGTTACATTACAATTTCCATTCCATCACGTTCTTTTTCACAATCAGAACAGTGCACACGATACTTTCATTTGTTTCCAGAGATAGGACAACAGGAGGTTACAAAAGTGATGTAACTTGATTTTTTTTCTCTCCCAACAAATGTAGCAAGTGGTAGTTTGTTTTCTCATCATGCTACATTCGTGACTATTTGTATACTTTATATCAGTCATTTTGTGACTATATATATATATATATATATATATATATATATATATATATATATATATATATATATATATATATATATATATATATATATATTACATTCCTTAAAATTTTAAACGTGTTGTGGTGTCGGGTAATTTAACACTTTTAAAGACGTCATCAACTACGGTTAATACTTGTGGTGGTTTATTCACCACCAAAAAACGGTTACATCTCAACACAAGTTCGAGCACGTTCGAAATTACACATTTTGGTAAGGCTATATCCTCATGGATTAACAAAAGAAGAGAGAGATTCATAAATTTTCCGATCATTAAAAAACTCAAATATATTGCTTACCTCGGGATCCTTATTCGAAATGAATTGATATAAAGCTCAAAATTGTCTCTAATCAAAAAAGAAAAAAATCAAAAGGAAAATATTTCGACACTCTGAGCAAGGACAACGTCTAACGTATGGAGGATTTCGGCATCATTATTCAATAGAAAACACATAGTTTAAGGACTCTTTGATTTCATTTGAATATAATTAGGTTTCATGATTTCTAAAAGGTAGAGATATAATAAATCCCTGCTTACATCAGGAAGATTGTTACGTGACACTAGTTAAAACTATAGAAATATATAATACAGTATTTTCAATGTAAACCATGTTGTGGCTATTCGGATATTTGGAAACACTTTGAATGACGAAAAAAACTACGTTTGAAAAGAGAGTACTATATGTTTTTCTAGCCTCATCTAGTGTCACCTTACAATCGTATTGACGTCATAATTAATTTTAATACATCTCAACCTTCTAGAATACATGAAAAGAAATTGTAATTTATGCCAAAATCGTTTATCTTTAGAAAGTGCTCGAACTTCAAATATCTATTTCTTACGTGACGATGTAACCGTTTTTCGTGTGAATTAACCACCATAAGCATAAAACGTAGGTAATGACGTCATTAAAAGTGTTCAAATATCCGAATAACCACAACACGTTTAAAATTGAAAAGAGAGTACTATATGTTTCTCCAACCTCATTCAGTGTCACCTAACAATCTTATTGACGTAAAAATTAATCTTAATACATCTCAACCTTCTAGAATACATGAAAAGAAATTGTAATTTATGCCAAAATCGTTTATCTTTAGAATGTGCTCGAACTTGAAATATCTATTTCTTACATGACGATGTAACCGTAAAAGAATGTATTATATATTTCTGATAGCTTTAACTAGTGTCACGTAACAATCGCCTTGACAAAAGCAGGATTTTACTATATCTACTATCTGCTAGAATACATGAAAATTAATTATTTCCAAATGAAATATGTATTTCTTACGTTTAGATGTAACCGTTTTTTGTGTGAATAAACCACAATAACCAAAAACGTACCTTTTGACGTGTGTTCAAATATCCGAATAACCTCAACAGGTTTAAAATTAAAAAGAATGTATTATATGTTATTTCTAGCCTCATCTAGTGTCACGTAACAATCTTATTGACGTAATCAGATTTTTCATACATCTCTCTACAAACTTGTTGGGTTTATCCGGATATTTGAACAATTTTAATGACCTCATCAACTACGTTTAATGCGTTGAGTGATTTAGAAACAAAAGAAAAAAAAGTTACATTTCAAGGTACGAAATACCTATTTCAGGTTCGGGCACATTCGAAAGATAGACAAGTTTGGAATAAATTACACACTTTAGTGTAAGTCTATAGCCTTATGGATTAAAACAATAGAGATTGATTCATAAATTTTCCGATCATTACAAAACTTGGTCATATTATTTACCTCGGGATCCTTATTCGAAATAAAGTTATATCAAGTGCGAGGTTGTCTCTAATTCAAAAGAAAACATTGAAATGGGACATATTTCGACATTCTGATTAAAGACAACGTCTAACGTATGGACGTAATTGGCATCCTTATTTAAGAGAAAACACAAACTTTAGGGACTCTTTTCATTTGAAAATAATTCTTATCATCTATTCTAGAAGGTAGAGATGTATGAAAACCCTGATTACGTCAATAAGATTTTCACATGACACTAGATGAGACTAGAAAAAGATATAACAATACATTTTTTTTCAATTGTAAACGTGTTGGGGTTATTCGGATGTTTGAACACTTTTAATGACCTCATCAACTACATTTTATGATTATGGTGGTTTATTTCCACAAAAAAAAACCCGGTTACATCTCAACGTTAGAAATACATATTTAAAAATATAACTCATTTAGGAAAGATAGACGAATTTAGTATAAATGACATTTCATAAGAATAAAGCCTGATGAATTAATGAAAATAGAGACAGATTGATCATTGTTTTTTCATTACAAAATTCATTTACATTCTTTAGATTGAGACCCTTAACAAAATAGCTAATTTGTTTGAAAATCGTCTATCTTTCGAAAGTATTCTAACTTTAATGAAGTATACCTAACGTTGACATATAACCTTTTTTTTTTTTTAATAACCGATAAAAACATACGACATCGTTAATGATGTCATTGAAAGTGCTCAAATATCTGAATAACCCCAACAGGTTTTACATTGAAAATAATGTGCTATTTCTTTCTTTTAGCTTTAACTACTGCCAGGTAACAATCTCCTTGGGTTAAGCAGAGTTTTTATTTATCACTACTGTCTAGAATACATAAAAAGTATTTCTTATAAAATAAAAGCAAAAGAACCCCTTACATGTGATTTTTCATTAAATATGGATACCGATATCGTCCATACGTGAGACGTTGTCTTGCTCAGAATGTCAAAATTTGTCCCTTTCTCGTTTTATTAGAATAAGGTTCGAGTTGGATATCATTTTTATATCGAAGTATAAGGGTATCGAGGTAATGAATATGGACGAATTTTGTAATAATCTAAAAATTTCTGAATCTGTCTCTATTTTTTTTAATGCATGGATATCGTTTTACTCGATATTTGAGACTTTTATAATAATCGAAAACTTCATCAATTTGCCTTTATTTTTATTAATACAGATTGTACTGTTTGTGAAATTCTATTCCCAACGGTGACGTATACTGAACATACCGTCACTGAGAAAGATCTATAAAATGCGTAAAACATGGTTGATAACATATCTTATCTCATAAAAATATGATATCCCCTAAACAAATTGTACCATATATTACTTTTTGCAGTCCTGTCACAGAACAATCTCTTTGAAACAATGGGCAACTTTCAAATACATCCCTACATTTTAGAAAACGCCAAAACATATGAAATCCGACGTCTTTTGAACTATGTGTTTTACTATTAAATAACGTTGCCGATATTTCCCACAGGTTTCCCCTTCAGGTTCGTCGTTCAGACTGCCTACAGACATCTCCTTTTGAAATGGGGTTCTTGTTGAAATTGAGAGAATTTTGAACTCTGCTTCATTTCATATCGATTTTAGATTTCGATTTTCATATACATTACTTCGATACCTTTATTCATATAAAATGATATCCAGCTCGAACCTGTCTCCACTAAAATAAGCAAACATTAAAACATTGGCATATTGTGGATTCTGAGCAAAGACAGTGGCAAACGTATGGACAACGGCAAACGTATCAATGGAAAATCACACTTTAGGGACTCTTTTGATTTTATTTGAGAAAATTTTTTCATTTTTCAATTTTTTTCATATTTTTCATGTATTCCAGAGGGTAGAGATGTATTAAAACCCTGTTTACCTCAAAGAGATTGTTACGTCACACTAGTTAAAGCTAGAAGAAAGATACATTACATTCTTTGCAATGTAAATGGTGGGGTTATTCGGATATTTTCACACTTTCAATAACGTCATCAACTATGTTATATGTTTTTTGTGGTTTACTCAAACAAAAAAGGTTATATCTCAACGTTAGGTATACATATTGCAAGTTCGAATACATTCGAAAGATAGACGATTTTAAAGTAACTTAGCTATATTGGTAAGGCTATAGCCTTATGCATTCAAAAAATAGAGACATATTCAGGAATTTTTGGATTATTCAAAATTCGCTCATATTTCGCTTCTATGCGGGATGTTGGCCAACCAGAGGGCGAATTCCCCATTATTTTAATATAGCGGCGACTACCGACGTAGTAGAGGCCTACAAAGAAGACAACACCGTGGCTTTTTGCAGAAGACCTGGCACTTTGTAGCAATTTGGAACACATTGTGATTTGAAATCTCATATTATAAAATGTTCCAGTTTTAGAGCGGTAGATTATGTATCTTCTGTCAACTTAATGACATTTTTCTCATAACGCTTTTATGTTTTTGGAACTTGGATAGTTTTTTAACTTTGTTTGATCCTACAAGACTCTACAATGTGCAGCTTCGTGGTAAAACCTATACTTCTTGCTTTTTGTTTGCAGTTACATTTTTTCATAGTATTCAACCTTCAATGTAAACTATATGGTTACTGAACCATAATTGTTAGTACTTGGAAAGTGTTTTCAGTTTGATATTTGCACATCACCCCATGGTCTCACATTCCAGGCTGAGAGCCTTGTGTATGGATGTGTCCATATTTGGGACCCTTACGATTAAAGGTACTCGTTTTTTCCTGTTTCTTTCATTCATCTTTTTTCCTTCTCCTATCCACCCTCTACACAGTAATGTTTACTCATGCTCGTTTGCTATTTGGTGTACTATGGTCCATATCCTCTTGTATCTCCCCTTTTCTGCATCACTGAGATTATTTTTTGTGTATATAGTTATATATATATGGCTGAACTTAAATTGTGTACATATAACGCTAGAGGCCTTAGGCAGGGTAGGAAGAGGAGACAGGTTATTACTTATCTGCACAATCAAAAGAAAGATATTTCCTTTTATTCAAGAAGCAGATAGTTGTCATAATGACGAAAGGTATTGGAAAGCCGAATGGAGTTGTCATATTGTCTTTTGCCAGGGTTCAACAATTAGTCGCGGGGTTTGCATACTTTTGAAGCCGTCCCTTGACTATACAATCTGCAATACGTTTACTTGTGATCATGGACGCTTTCTCATCCTTCAAGTTATCATTAGGCAGACTTTATTCACCCTTGTTTTTATTTATGGAACCAATGCAGATGATCCTGGCTTTTTTGAACTGCTCTATCGTAAATTAAAAAAATTTCAGTGGGACTCTTTGGTGGTAGGTGGCGATTTTTATTTTGTTTTTAACTAAGATTTTGATAAAATAGGAGGCAATCCCCGTACATGAGGAGCAGGGGGAAAAAGCACAAAATATCTCCTTAATTTAATAAGTCGTAATAAAAGCGTTAACGTAATTCGCAAACTTAAGTCGCAGGAAGGAACTGATGTTTATATTAATACTACAATTTTTCGCACTTTGGTCGTTTTCTATAAAACTTTGTATACGAATGAACGATGTAATCCATCAATTCTTCTTCGTAATAAACGTTGTAGTAATCCTTAATCTCAAGAGGAGGCTAAAGGTTGTGACGGTAAAGTTACTCTTAAGGATTGCTGGGCTTAATTCTTTTAGTAATGGAAAATGTCCACTGGGAGTGATGGTCTTACAGCAGAGTTTTACAAGACTTTTTGACATAAGATTGGGAAAGTTGTTGTCAATTCTCTTAATTATTCTTGTCATAATTTGGAGTTACGTTTTGAGCAGGGACGAGATCTGATCACGTTAATTCCTAAACCACAAAAAGGTCATACTTTGGTAAAGAACTATCGACCTATACCGTCGGTTATGTAATGTAGATTTTGAAATTGCTGACAAGACATGAGCCACTATAGGCTTAAAAAGTTGTTTTATCTGTTATAAACTGTAATCAAAAGGTTTCATTAAAGCTAGTTTCATTGGCGAGAATATTCGGTAAATCCTTGATTGTATCGATTATTGTGATAAAATGGATGTACCAGGGTTTTTACTACTTGTCGATTTCAAGAAAGCTTTTGACCGCCTGGAGTGGGCTTTCATCCTCAACTGTTTAAGTTATTTTAGTCTCAGGGATGGCTTTTGGATTAGAACTCTTTACGGTTATTCATCCCTCTATTTCAAAATATCTATATAGAGATGTTACACAATTGTGTCAATAAACACCAAATATTTTTGTATTGTGTGGTGAGATTTTTGCCATATGTATTAACGACTCACCTCTTGTAAAGGGATTGTTTATTATGGGAAAGGAAATACGAATAAGTCAGTATGCTGATGACACAACTGCTTTTATTGATGGCACCCGCAATAGTTTAAGTGCTGTTGTTAAAATTTTTCATAGGTTGAAAAATTCCTCTGGTTTGAAAGTTAACTACGAAAATTCCAACATCTTTAAATTAGTACCATTGAGTGCTGAAAATCCCTTATTTTAAATGAGTTTGATTTTGGCCATGTTACTGTTTTGGGTATTACTTCTGGCAATCATAGAGATAATTTTTTTTTTTTCCAACTAAACTATACCCCAAAGATTTCACCCCTTACGAGTAAGTTGAATTTATTGTCTGGCAGAGACTTAATGCCTATAGGGAGAATTACTATTATTAAAACTTTCGCCCTTTCTAAGCTAGTTTTCCTATTTCAAGTATTACTTAGCCCTCTTGTTACCTTAATAAAAGATTTGGAAGCTTGTTTGTTTCGTTTCATCTGGTCAGGAATACCAGACAAAAATCAAAAGATCTAACTTTGATAAGTCCATTGGACCAGAGTGGTCTGGGAGCCACCCACATTACTTCTTTTATTAGTGGTCTAAAATGCACATGGGTAAAAAGATGTACCGATAATACCACTTCTACATGGAAACTGTTCTTTGACTTACATTTGTAAAAATTTGGCAAGCAACTTTTATTTTCCTGTAACTACCAGGCAAAAGATTTAACATTGGGTAATTATTTTATAAGCAATGTGCTTGAGGATTGGTCAAAATATCGTTTTCATTATCAAGTAGAAAATTTTGAAGGTGAAATTCTTTGGAATCATTCTCTGATAAGAATTAGTAATGAAATTGTATTTTTTTGATTTGCAAAAGGTGTTTCAAGGGTAAGAGACTTATAACGAAATACCTTTGAGTTTTGAATCCTTTAAGCAGCTGTATTCACTCGATGCTTTCACTTTTACAATCTGCTACTGTACTTTATCTGCTATTTCTAGAGACTGGGTAAAAAAAATGAATTTACGTGACATGGAAAATGTAAATGACGGTTTAGAAGACAATCTTCAAGATACTCCATATTTATCTCGTATAATCTACAGGCATTTAATTAAGACTATCGCTACTCCCCCTGTTGCATTTTCGAATTGGGATGAAGTTCTTCAGTTTAGCCAGTCTAATGGCAAACCATTAGTAGAATTCCTTTCACCGCTTGCAAAGAAAGTAAGATTCGTTACTTCAATTCCGTTTTATTCACCGAATCCTCGGCACAAATTCCCGTCTTTGTCTTTGAATATTGTAGGCAACCAACTCTGTACCTTTTGTAGTGAGCAGGTTGAATCTACAGAACATCTGTTTTGGGGTTGCAGCATTACCTCAAATTTTATTTTGGACGCAGAGCAAAGCATATTAGGCAGACAGTTTGTATTCTCTAAGGTAGACTTATTTTTTTGGATACAAATTCTATTTAAGACATCCTTATACTTTTCTCATCTTTCATTTAAAGTATTACTTGTTTGACAAGAAATTAAATTTTCAGCTGCCCAACGTAAATGAATTTTTATACAAATTTAAATTTGCTGTACAAGTTGAAAAAGAAATTGGAAAATGAAAAGTATGTCACACAATATCCTATGATAGCCTACATTCTGCATTTAGGAATTGTATGATTCCCTTCCAGTGATTACATTTTGCGATGTATGAAATTCAACACCTTATGTCCATTGGAAAAAAAAAAGTATGTGAAAAGACTGAAGGTTTATAATTAAATCAAGAGGAAAGATTTAGGGAATGGTCAATTTATATTTAAGAGTATTTATCATTTCTGTATAGTTGATATCCACATATTTTGTAAATAATTTCGATTTCGTTAACTGTACCATATACAATACCCATACAGAATGAAAGACGAGAGAAAACAAAACTACGCTGTATGCTTTTTGTGGTTTATTCACACAAAAAACGTTATATCTCATCGTTAGGTATACATATCACAAGTTCGAAAACATTTGAAAGAAAGACTATTGTAATATCATTTAGCTATTTTGGTAAGACTATTGCCAATAACTCAACACTATAATCAAATTTATCACTCCGTTAATAACGTTGCCTGTACAAAAAGCCGTAAGCGTGCAAAACTAAGGTGGATAATAAAGCTTCAAACACATCGCACTAGACTCAACAAAGACCTTGGTCTTCTTAGTCAAAACACTTTACATCCAACGCGTAAACCATGTTAAATTGTTTTGGCATCTCCTCGTGCATTGTTTGTCTTATGTATATGCAGACTAATTATTAAAGTTACCCATTGCTTTTTTCTGTATTCTTCAACGTTTCGTATTTTAATCTCGTAACACATGTGTCTTGTACTTGTTTCCTGTTTTACCAAAAGAATGCTCGTCACTCGATGGGCAACAAAGTGCAGTCATTTGACTGCAGTTTCTAGCTTAGTAGTGTTGTATAGAGATGGTCATTCTACCCCACCATACTCAAAAGGGGTCATACAAAGTTCAGTCTTCCTGTGTTGACCAGGGGTTACTAACCTTTTCTTTTCTACCCCCCCCCCCAGACATTCAGATTAGACAAGGCAATACTTAAAAAATAGAAACGTATACCCTGTTCTTAGAAAGGTTTCGCAATACTTTGCTGATTTGGTAGATCACGGGTAGCGACCATTAACATATGTCGTCATGGACAATCGTTGTCATATGACTGGTCAACCGTCTCAGGTAGACCACGTGATCATGACCCCGGGAAGCCACGAGGCTTAGCGTCAGCAACAAGGCCAAGACTGACTATTCCCTCGTCGAAGGAACAACATCTCTCTCTCGTGTGTAATGTAGGGCCTCGGTCATCTTATCTTTATGTGTATCTTTCCCTTTCATCATCCTTATCTTGATTTTGTTTAATTTACGTACTAGTCGAATCATTAATAAAATGGAACTCTGATCGACCAAATCAAATCAAACTCTTTCTGGGATTTTTCTGTTTTGACTCCTCTCTCTCTGCAATTGGAACTTAAGTGTGTTAGATGTCAACAACGTTACTATCCGTCGCTGGGGCAGTCATTCCAAGACTGTGAACCCCTAAAACCCCAACCTAATCTAACAGTAGGACAAATGTGCACCATTGAAAATATTCATAGCTCTACGTCTGTTTATATCAACGATAGTTGCCGACGTAGTTAATGTTCTGTATAGTATCATTTACTTTCTTTAATAGCTTGTATACTTAAGAACATAGACACATCGTCCCACACATTACCAATTCTCTTAGTCACTTACACCTAGTCCCTCCAATAGCCTGCCTTAAATTCTTCAACAAATGTAATTAAAGCAATTGACTGATGTGTATGCTATGTAACATCAGCTGCTTTGCATCTTTCTCTTTATCTGTCAATTAAAGGACAGGACCAAATTGAGAATTTTACTTTCTCAATCTCAAAGTGCGCCTTGGCCGCCTTGAATATTGCGTGTCTTGCACCTGAAACATAAAGCAATCTAATTAAGAACTGTAAGTGCAGATGTTTGTGGTCTGTCAACCGTTTTGGAAAAGCATGTTTATTTTGATGAAATAACCGATGTAGTTTTTCCTTGCCTTACTTTCAGCAAGAAACATCGTATGACTTTTGACCAAGATCGACAATACGCCAATCATTGTTTCTTATGTTATTTATTGTCATTTTCTTATCCCACCCATTCTGTTTTTGTTTCTTCTTTGGCTACTCCTACCGTTTTTAGAAAAAGTAAACAATGTTATGGCCATCATGTGGCATGTGATCACCTACCAGAGAACCTGCTCTTCTTTTTTTAATCGTACGACACAAAAATACAAGCTCTGCATAATGTTCCTCGGAGAGGTGAGCTGAACATTGGCAACGCCAGTGCTCTACTCCATTTATTATGAAATAAATAAGCAAGTATTAACTCCTTTACGGCTTTAAAGTGATTGCGTGCGTAGGCAAAAAGTAAAAACATTGAAATTTCATCTTCAAAAGTTTGGTAAGGTTTTAATTACATCATTCAGACAATCTAGGAAAATAAGTAGGTTTCAGTTGGTTTATTTTGCCACATGATTTCAAATTCTTCTAACATAACGACAAAAAGTGTAGAATACGATAATGCAGTGGCTGACAGTTGTCATTCAAATCAACGGTGCGCTTCTTTGACCAAGCCAATGGGAAGTATACTAATATTGAATACTGAGTTAACAATTCCCGATACCTACCAAGGAGCGACGACTTGAGTAGTATGTTTTTGATACACTAGTGAGACCTGTACTGTTGCATATTCATTATGTAGGCGGTTATAGTAAGAACCGTTAATTTTCAAATATGATTTCTGTTTTTTACTGTTTTTATGCCAATCCCGTAGCTTTTCGAAGTAGTTACTGCAATTTTCCTTCATTGAAAGACATAGTCCGTTCATGTACAACCTTGCGTGTACATTTAAAAGTAAAGAAAAAGTTAAGATCAAACATAATCTTATCTTTTTTGTTTTTTTCTCAGTACACACGCAATCACTTTAATGTTACTCTTTTCTTCTTTGTGTATTGTGGGCTCGTAAATTGTTAATGTAAATAGCTGCACACCCGCAGAAAGTAAATTTTATTCACAGTAATATGCTTACGTGAAACAAGGTGATTAAAGCTAACTTTGTATTCAAAATATTGTTCGTGTCTGGAATTAAACATGTATGTAACATGTATTTAGCCGGGAATGGTAGTATTTGGTGAAAGGAAACACTGTATTTACAAATAACCTATACTTACTGAACACAACCTTGCCCGCGGCGTCAGTGATCCTGAGTTGTTAAGTGAATATTCAATATTAGTACACTTCCCATTGGCTTGCAGTCAAAGAAGCGCACCGTTGATTTGAATGAAAACTGTCAACCACTACATTATCGTATTCTACACTTTTTGTCGTTATGTTAGAAGAATTTGAAATCACATGGCAAAATTAATCAACTGAAACCTAATTATTTTCCTAGATTGTCTGAATGGTGTAATTAAATTTCCTAACTTTTGGAGATAAAATGTCAATGTTTTTACTTTTTGCCTACGCACAGAATCACTTTAATTATTTGAAAATGTGATCAGATCGTAATAATTGTGTATCTTTTCAGAGAATTTATCGTCCTTACAGAAGATACTTAGGCGGTGAAAAGAAATGCAGACACTACTGAAAATCGAATTGTTAGACAATATCTCGGTAGTTAGACAGCAGAGGAAGCTCAAAGGAAGCTTCCACATGTAACGATGGATTGCTATCAACGTTTATTCTATCGAAGAAAATCTAGAAAATGCCCATAAAATCTGGCAGTGCCGTACATGTGTTTCCAAAAATGTCACGAAATACAAAAACAACTTTATTATAGCTTATGAAAAAGATAATTTTGTCTGTCATTATAATGCTTGCCAGGATCTGTTTAACTATTTACCTAATCCACATAAGTTAGAATAACATAAGTGGCTTGAATAAGGGCAATGTGTGCATTTTAAACACAACAAACATACGGTCCTAACAATACTGTTGACTGTTCATGTTTGTTTCTCTTTTTCTCTGCACAAAAGGAAAGTCAGCATGATAAAAATGGAAAAGTTGATGATATTAGTGTTATGGTTGCCAACATTCTTTGCGTTATGTGTATAAAGTTAAGTGCTAAAGTATTTTATCGCGTTGCTAAGATCAAAGTATGTGGGGCAGTTTGGTCGATTCAGAGTCTGTCACAGGGGAGGGGACAACTGAGAAGAGATTCAGACACCCCGTGCCATCATTTAGGCTACATATTTCAAAAATGGAATGCACTCAGAAATTTGAAAACTGACACTGTGAAGCTGATACTCGGCTACACGGCGCAGGTGACACACAGAGTACAAATAAGAATTGATCACTAACATTTTATATCCTATTTTTTGCATTATAAAAGCCGTGTACATTTTTCGTTGAGACACTAAGCATTTGCAAGTTTAAGTGGATGAACTATAAAATAAAGAAGGTTGGTGACACTTATGTTTTACATACATAAAGTATCCATATTAAAGTGATCCACTTGTTGATATATAGGTAGTGGATGAACACAAAATACGGACAATTGCAGTAATGCATTGTAAATTACAAACAAATTTATTACATCAACAAAATTTCGGACTGCTTCGTCCTTTTTTCATATAGAGTCAAGAACTAAATACAGTCACTACATAGCACAAAACACACACATGAACTTGAACTACAGTGCTTAAAATATTGAAGACAAGAGAAAAAAGAGAGGTCTTTATTGAGGGATTCGTCTTTGTTAGTGCCAAGGCATATTACAAGCACCTTCACTCAGTGGTCTTTTGTCACAGGATTTAAAGTTGCCTTCTATTATGGAAACCTTAAGATCGGATAGGATATAATCTTTAGAATTGAAAAACTTTGCAACAGGGCATCTAGACTTGTTAAGCTTAATGCTACTTTAGTGGTTATTAAATATTTTTCAATTAAAATGACCTGCCTGATTTGTTTGGCCAATATGAAAAAAAAAAGAAGAAAAAAAAAACCGGAGGGACAAAGAGCACAGCTTAAGAGAAAGGTAACGTTTCGGTTGTCGCAATTAAAGGGGCCCTGAAAAATCTTATTACATTTAACAAAAATTGATGTACCAGAATCCATAAAATTACATATCTGGCATCTGTCCTTTCCTCGGGGTATTGCCAATTAATTGGGGTCTGGGGTCCGAACCTGATTGAAGTAATCACCGGTAAGCTAAGTACCAGTAAGGTACCACTGTGGCAAATATGAGTTACCTAAATCTGCAATGTTTTGTATAAGAAGGGGGGGGGGGCTGTGTAAGAGGGGGTTTCAAATAAATTTTGATCAATTTACAATTTTTCCATTTTTTTTTTCAATTAAGATCTGCGTAGTGATTGCCTTGTTGCTTTGGAATGGCCTTGTCATTATTTCCATTCACCTTCGTCTATGATGTAGGTAAGTATAGAGTAGCTAGAGTCATCAATTGGAACCGGCGGACTAATGTTTACACCATTTTACTTCATATTATATACAGAGCAATCTGTCTATAGCACAAATCTCAGTACACTGCAGGTAGTGACTATGGGCTGGGCCGTGCAGTGTTCACTTTGTAAGACGGTTGAGGTGTATGTAGTCAAGATCAAATAACAGTTTTCACTAGTTACTTGGGTGGAATAGCTGAAACTCTGCTCAAAGTATATGCCAGTACCCGCCACCGCTTCATTTCAAGTGGCTGCTGTTTCAAAACACGCCACTATAGTTGCAAATCACACCGCTAATATATACTGCAAATGATGCTATTATTTGAAAGTAAGCCGTTACCGTTTCATTATACATCACTACTATTTCTTGTTACGTCGCTACTACTTCTTTTTACACCACTACTATTTAATATTACACTGCCATCACTTAGAATCACACCTCGACCGACTTATTTTGTCTTTTTCACATTATACTGTAAAAGTAAGAAAATCACGCACGACTTTGTCAACATTGGAATAAGCATTTGGAAGTCAAGTAATTTTTTAAAGTTGATACAGTAAAAAAAAAAGAAAAAACGATCGAAAGCTGTGCACATACTGTAAATAGAAGAAACATACACGCTATAGATCAGCTGGTTTGTAAATTATCCAAACAGATTGAACAAAATTTTATTTACTGCTTACAATGTGCTTTAAAACGTTATTTGTTAGGTTAAGTGTGGCTGGTGTGCTGAGTCCTGTAAATGGAGCCAAAACTAATGGAGGTACTGAGATTGAACTATTTATTTTAATATGAGACAGGTATGTTCATTTGTGTTAATTCATATTATAAATACATAGGTATTTGCACAGGTCAGCTTGAATATGTCCTTATTTTACTGTTGGTAATGTTCAGTTAATATAAAACTACCATAGTTGCTAGTAAAAAGATTGTGGTAAATATCCATGCCATTCATTTATTGAGCAAGAATACACTTAAAATTTGTTGTAAGCCTCTACGTTGAATGGTGGTGTTTCGTTGTTCTTTTAGTTCATAACGGAGTTGTCACTTGGAAGGAGATGCAACTGAAATTTAACCTACCCTAGACCTATTTTTCCCCGTGTGATAAGAATTTCAAAGTAGTGAATAGTAGCACTTAGACAACTTCCACCTTTGTGTGCTGCATCCCAATTGTTGTAATTATCCCCAAGAGTTAAAGGAGAATGAAAGTCAGAACGTTTGACAATGAAATCACTGTTGAGTAAAAGACTAACCATTGTTTATACGGAGTATACTGGTATGCGACTAGGGGATAGAATCCGCCGCAAGACGGTCGGTATATTTATTTTACGCAGGATGCATTTCCAATACGCCTCCCCGAGCAGTCATTAAAAACCTCGGATACTGACGATGTCATGGATTCTAGAAACAATGTTCCTTTTTTTAAAGAAAGAAAAAATAGAATAAATCTACCAAAAGTATTACTTGTCAATGCCAAATAAAGCTGTTGCAATACGAACCAATATTCTGTCATACAGCTTTTCAAAATTACGCAAATTCTTTTATACCTAAAGGTGCGTCAATTCTACTACTTGAGAGCACGCCGTTTTCATTAAAAAAGTTGGAAATGTTTCACCACAAGAGCATGCACGAATTTCATGTTTTACCCTGGCGTCCACCTCAACACTCACCCCCCCCAAAAAAAACAAAAAAAAACAATCGTGTTCTACTTCCACCGGACACAAGGTCATGTCCTTGGGCACGTCATTACCCTTCGAGGTCAAGGCCTAAGCCGAGGACAGAAAAAAAAAATGGACTGAGAAGTAGGACACGATGATAACTTCCATCTGATCTGACATAACACACTTTATTAAGAAATAAAAGCTCTTTTTCTCTTTAATTTATGTTTTTAAAACATGACACGATGTGACTGAAGTCATAATATTTACTGTAATATTCCTTTGTGATTCCGTACAGCATATTCCATACAGCTTTTATTCTACTGTAAAAAAAAAAAAAAAAAAGTGAAATAAACTTTAAAGATTGTGTGACCCGAAAATAAGTTTAAATATTGGCAAAATTAATCATTAGAAAAATTTGAGAATAGCAACAGGCTAGGAGATAGGGAATAAAATTTCGAAGAAAAAATTTCTTCAAATACTATTTTCAAATCTTTTCAGAATTCCGATAACGCACAAAGGAGACAATGTATAATACTTGTTGTTATCATACTTTAACCTCCATTAGAAGAAAATGTTATGTGTGCAAAAGAAAGTTTAATTCTTCTGACAGATTACAGACATAATACATTTTAAAAGAAATATGCCAGGAGTGTGGGGTTGACTACATGATCCATACCCTTTAATAATACAATTATCGAATAAAAATCGTTGGAACAACCACTTTATTAAGGTGAATAAAAACATTGCTTGCTCATTCAAGCTGATCATATTTAGTGTTAAAATAATTAAAGACATGTTTAATACCCAGTACCAAGACCTGATCAGTTTGTACCGTTATTGGTAGATGACCGTGAACAGTTCCAACCGTGAAATTCGTTTTCTCCATAGAATGTGATAATAAAGTAAAATATCAACTGCTAATGTGAAACGGAACCGATTAAGTAGTAAATATTAATCGATATCATTAAGCAAACCGATAACGTAGTAACGGACTAACTGTTAATGTTTTAATCGATAATGTCGTAAAATAATTTACCGGTAATGTAATAACCGATAATGTTGTAAAGATTAAACTGACAATGTAGTAAGACTAACAAAGCCAATGTCGTAACGGAAAGCATTCATACGGCAAATGGTATGCGATCGTGATGACATGGGTAAAAAGCATGAAAAAAAAAGTATTTTGCCAGAAGGTAACCTTTTACATAGATAGTAAACTAAGGTTAGAACCATCTCAGTTTCGGTTCCAAAAAGCAAGATGACAGCAAGTTAAGTGCCTTCAATGATTACAAAGAATCAGCAAGAAACCGCTTTAAAGAAACAAAGATGAAAAGTAACAACACCTCCCCTTAAGAAGAAGCAAATGTCGGTAAAGTGTGCCTTAATGTAGTACATGTTGTGATAACCGAGCAGAATACAACATTCTTTAAAACGACAGTATTCATTAGTCAACACCGTATCCCAAACGTACCCTGCTTCTGTCTCAGTTTCTGTTTCCGTGGCTCTCAAAGACCAATACCTTACACTTCTCGACCACCCTTCCTTGTTGTCACAGGGACTCAGTGTTACGTATACTTATTTCAGTTTTGAATCATGTCGGAGAATCCACCTTACAATTTTTCAACATAACGTGATTATAGTATGAACCCCTTCCTCCTATCATTAACATCCTCGTATATCTGCAGATTGTTATTCACATGAATGTGTTACCTAAGAACAAAAACAGTAGAAGAAAAAGATTTTTGTTAAGAAAGAAGGACAATCTATTTTTGTTTTTTGCAAGGCTTTAATTACTATAAAGTATTGTGATTGTGATTATTGTTGTTGTTTGATATGACAAAACAACAACGTTTAAGGTTCGCTCTGTTAAAACAGGAAATGTGATCAGTGATCGAATGGATCGTCATGTGACCGAAACTATGATGGTGCTTCTGTAATATAATAATCCACAATTTTTGATCAGCAACAGTTGACATTTCTCCTTTCATTTTAACATTCCAAAACCAAAATTTTGTTGTAAATCAATGTCATTAAACATCTTGTCCTCACATACTCCTATGCTTTCTTCTTTATATCATTTTCGTGCTATACATTATCAACGAAAAAATGCAACTATGAAATCACTGATGTTTCTTTCGTTGAAAACATTTTCATACAAAAACGTGATCGTAAGGAAAATGTTCTCTTTTTCAGGTATCATTTGCACTTTGCAAGCAATAAGTACCAACGGAAGGACAAATAAATGAATAACTGTCAATCCATACACCCGTTATCCCTCAATATAGGCGACAACCCTGCATCTGTATGGGTTCCACCTCTTTCAGTCTACCCGTCCTAATTTCTTTCCACCAATTCCTCATCGCAAGTAAAATCACACCCCCCCCCATGCCTTACATCACGTTACTGTTGCAGTCGCAGCTCCCACTTGGCTTACATAGTACTCTCAGTGAGTGCACTACGTTACTTCCCAAAAGCTACAATAAATCTACCTATACTAGTAAGTTGTAAGTTTTCAATATTCCTTATTACAGTCTAAAATGTTTGATTCCTCCTTACATGTGGCAAATTGAAAAATCCCTTTTTTTTAAATCCCTTTTTTGTTGCTTGGTTGCTTCCTTCATATTTACTTCCCAGTCCTGATTCTGTTCATGACCATATAAGGAATGTATTTTGTACATAACACGTTCCATATGGCACTTAAAGATATCCGTATTGGTTTAACTGACTCATAGCTTTGTCTACCCAATTTGTCTTATCTCTGTTAAAATCACTTTCTGCGTCAGTCGTGCCACTTCTACTCTTTATTTGCTCTTCAGTATATTGTTTAAAGATTTCGACAAAACGATGTTCTGCACAACGACAATTATAGCGTTTACATCGTTGCAACTAATGGTGAGTAAGCATACTGTCATTTTTACTGCATATCTCTTTATACGTATCAAAAAATATTTTAAACGAATTCTTCAGCGTTCTTAAACGATTTCTTTGAGAGGGGTTAAACTCTGAAGCTTTGATAGATGAACATTGTAATTTTAAAAAGTGCAAAGATCTTTCCATACAATGAAAACTGTGTTGATCTTAAGTAGTTAACATTAAAAGCATTGTCATCCAAGCAGACTTTCACCTATAAAACGTTTAACAGTCTCTAAATAATGTATAACTGAAATCAGTAATTATAAGAATTGCTATTTAATAACTGCACACAGGAAATTTTGACAATTTTTCCAAAGCGTTTAATTCGGTATAATTGCTGTGCTTTTTGTGGAAAAATGTAAAACATTAGACGCTTTGCAAGCATGGACTTTAAGAAATGTAAAACATCTATGTACTTCGAATTCAAGAATCTAAAGCAAATGCGTAATAGATGTCAAAGTCATTCGATATATTTGTCAAACACCAAAGTCAATTGAAACAAAAAAATATTATGATGTTCTGATCTTACAATGATGGCTCAACATGAAAGTTCTAATCAAAGTCGAATGAAGGAAACCAGGCACAGTACTTATCTAGAATGTAAAGATAAATTTTGACACGATGTCAATACACACAATCAGGCCAAATGATTGAGAGAAAATGAAACCGAGCTCCGGGTCATAACAATTTTCGTTTTTCTTATATCTTAGATATTTCCTGTTGTTGTAACTTTCTTTGTCAAGTACAAACTTAAACTTAAGAAAAAGTATAAACGTGAGTTGTTCTTCCTTTTGCATTCGTGCATGCCTTATTGGGTACAAAGACATATAAAATGATATGGGTCATATAGCTTTTCCATTAACCAAAGAAAAAGTTTCGTTTCAAAAAAAAAAACAAAAAACGTACGATTGGTACACCAACTTGAAAACCTGATTCCAAAATAGATGCCATATCATCTTAATGTCAGTATCAGAGAAAGGTGTACACAATAGCCTCTGTTAACATAATCGGTTTAAGCCATATTAAGATAAAGATAATAAAGATATTGGCAATGTCTTTATTCGCCATAATTATTTTTAGAATGTAAACTTGGAAATACTGGATGTTGTCTTCGGTGGCCAAAAAAACAAAACATGAAAATGAAAAAAAAAAAAAAAAACACCGATCTCCGTTAGTCAAGTTTTAATTTATTCACTGTAGTTCCAATAAAAAAGTTAAAAAAAATCGCTGTCATATTCTGTGCTTATGAATAAATATCAAGGACTAGATAGTTCCCATAATTTTATTATCGCATTTCATTCAATAAATTTATTGGAAAAGCAGTAGTTTAATTTCGCCTACCCTTTTGGGTTATGCCTACATCTTATTTAGCCCCACTAAATAGTGCAAATCGGGTACTGCATGTAACATTTAGATTTAATGTTAGTGGATTACTATCCATTGACAAAAAAAAAAAATGCATCATTGCTAATAATCATTTGTTTTCCATTGTTGTTTCCTATTGCTGTCCTCGTCTGCCCTTACGTGCTGGTGGTGATGTTGTATTTAAACTGTTAGTCGTATTTTGATGATGGTCGAATAGAGACCGGGAATTAAAAAAAAAAAAAAAAACGAAGAAAGTAAATATCTTCAAATATGTTGCAATTGTTCACGTCCTGAATATCAGTATACCCAGAGTCGGAATGGCAAAAAGCCACAACTCAAACAAAAATTTATGTCAGAAAGGAATCTATTTCCAGTATTAGTTATTAATCACATTTTTATCAAATAAAATGTAATAGAAAACATTATTATTACCTTAAAGTTGTAAAGGTTCGTCTAGGGATTTTTTTTATTTCACTTTGTTTTCAAATATGACATTTGAATTCTCTTGAAATGACTCTAAGCCTGAGATCATGACATTCCAGCTGTTTAGAATTCGTACCTTTCATCTTTAAAAATAATAAGTACAAGTATTAAAGAAAGTCATTACTGTTTTTTTTTTTTAGTTTGTTGTTAAAAAAATTGTACTTCCAACTAATGCAGTGTTCATGATTTCAAAATAATCTAAATGGGAAATGCCAATGTTCTATTTATTATCAACATGTGAGGTTTTGAATTGTTTAATGTAGGAAAGGAATTTGTTACTGATAGGCGGAAAGAAATTAAAGTTCATAGAGTAAATCAATTATTGAAATAAACAATAATATGTTGATATTTACTTGTCTTGTTAGGTAATTAGGGAAAAAAAGAAGTAATATTGTAACTTTATCTACACCTCAATTATGTTCTTCGTTTAGTTCTCTTTGAAGTTCTCTGTCATAGCAGATAGCTGTAAGCTAACTCATTTAAGGATGATCAAAATCTCTTTTCATGGAAACTGTTAGGAAAAGTCTTGTCACCTACCGCGAACGCTCCTACTGCATTTTTTTTTTTCATGTTAGTCCATAACACATCAGGTCGTAAGCAACTGATGATAATTATTTAGAAAACAACTTTTTTCTTAATATTAAGAAAGACAAAATCATAGTATGCACTGGTTGGTGGTGATGCTCCCCTAAATTATTCATCTAGGTTAAATAAAAAGATGTGAATTATAAGCATTTAAAATAACTTCCTCAAAACGCGTTCTCCAAAATACGTTTGTCTATAATAAAAGGAAAAACAAACTACTCGATTGCAATACGCTGATATCAGGTATTTTGAAGAAGAAAATAGCAATTCAATTTCTGACGAACAGTTTTGTTGTCGGGGAGGGGGGGAGTCAGACTGTAGGGTTTGTGTTGGCTACATATGAATAGCCTCACAGAAAGCTCTACTGCAAATTGAACCCCTCGGGTCTTATTCACATGTTCAATCAATTTGAAGTGACAGTCAATTATTGCTCCACCTATTCAGCACAGGGTATCTAGACTTATATGTAACGATGTAATATGATGCATACAATTTTCTGCGACTTTCTGGACAGTGCACAAGGACAAGTTCAGTGACATATGAAAGCGCATTTTACTTCACTGCAATATGTGGAGCATCAAATTTTGATATGTTGTTTTACAGGGTTTTGGCAAAGGACATTCACTATCAGACGCAGATGTATCACCAAGTAAGAAGTCTCATTTTCCAAAACTGATTTGATTTGAAGCTCTACAGTGTTCCATTTTATATCAAGCTCATGGAGAATTATTACATCCAAAGTGTCCACAGTATTCTGTCAAGTTTCCTCTGAGGAAAATCAGCAATGCATATCACTAAATTAAATTAATAATATGAAGTAATATCATTTTTCATTATTCTTTCATTCAGTCTGTTGATGTTTTTCATTCATCTCTTATCTTACAGATTCCCATTATTTCTTTTATCAAAATTCTGAATATTCAAAAGACTGTAGAGACGTTCAACGCCAATGTTCTTCAGTGAACTCTAGTGGGTATATCGGATCAAGCCAGATGGTTTTCAAGAACCATTTGAGGTATTTTTGCGACAACGAATTGACTCTGGAGGTTGGACGGTAAGAAAAAGAAATAATGAATAGATGTTTAGCTGGAACACTGCACAATGATTGTATATGAATATACATAAACAAACAACTCTGATGGATTCAGTTATTTTAAACAGTATTCTATGTATGAATTGTCTTATAATATTTTTTCTTCCAATACAATATAGGATATTGACATCTGAGGGAAACTAAATACACTGTTTGTCTGCAACCAGGTCATACAACGACGAGGAGATGGCATTGTGGACTTAATCGAAACTGGACATATTACAGAGACGGATTTGGATTTTTGTCAACTGAATTTTTTTCTTGGCAATCAGAAATAGCATACTTGACAACCAAGCAGATTACGAGCTCTCATCGAAGTAGAAAGAGAGAAAGGGTGTTCCTTTTATACCGGTTACAAAAAATTCGATTGCTGATGAATTTGGAAATTACCAACTACAGCCAATTGGTTCAATTGAAAGTAATGCAAGTAAGTTATTGCCAGCACAAGTTAAATCAATATTACAATATACGATTACCGGAGATATTTTCTCAAGTCTCTTGAAGCTTATAACATTGTAACTAGATTAAGGTTCTGATTGACGTGGCCTCCTCTTTTCATTTCTATAAATGCTATTTTAGGTGGTTGAAACAATACATGTTGTCTTCTCTCCATAGGTCAATGTCTGTCAGATTGTCCAGCAAATGAGTTTTTCATTAACGGGTGTACAGAAAAGTGTACCTGCACCAACAACCGTCTGGATAAGTGCATCCCAGTCAGCTGTGATGTTAACGCTGTGTGTGATGAAACGGGAAATTGTTCTTGTAACGAAGGCTACGAGGGAGACGGAATATCTTGTACACAAAAGTACACCGACTGCAAGGACGCTTTTGATAACGGCCACACTCAAGACGGCGTCTTCAAAATTCGACCAAATGGATGGACAGGTGAACCATTTGATGTTTACTGCGAAATGGATGATGGCGGTGGTTGGACTGTAAGTATATAGGCATGGATTATTAAGTTCTGTGAATCTCGTCAACTGTGAACTTGAGATTTTCACTGATTATGCTTGTCCTGATTGAATTCAATATTTTTTTGTACAAGTGGGTCTTTTCAAACACACAAAGCCCATCTTTTCACATGCTTTTATTTTCACATACACTGTGAGCATCAGTGCTAGTGTAAGTACATTACTTTCATCTTCGGGGTACTTAGAAAAAAAAATTAAACGTGCTCATGGAGACTACCCTGGCATCTTACCGAATATCTAAACCTAGTGTCACTATTCTCATTATATGAAAATCAATGTAAAAAATAGCCTGGTACTTGTAGGTAACATTTGCGTTCATTTGCGTCCAATACACTAATTACATAGTTCTAAGAAAACTTCTACGTATATGTTCAACCCCATCGCAATCTTGTCTAGGTATTCCAACGTCGCAAAGTAATACACAGAGTTTTTACCAGAACTGGACTTCCTATAAAGAGGGGTTTCGGTTGACTTAAATGAAAATTTTTGGCTCGGAAATGAAAAGCTTGTATTACCTGACACATCAGAAGGACTACAACTACGTCTAGCATCGTTACTTCAGCTGGGACACCACTAGGTGCCGAGTATACCGAGTTCAAATACAGGTGAGAAGTGACAAATACAGGATGAATACGCTTGGAGATAGAACCTCTATTGGTGGAGGGAATGCAGGTTTGTTAAAATTACGGCATGTTTTTTTTCATTGTCTGAAATTGTGTTAAAACTTGAAAACTTATTCTGATATGATGGTAAGACGAGCGCATAATTTTCTTTAACTTGTCATTTTCACGTCATTATATACAGGGGCGGTTAGAGAAATGACACATATTGTTTTCAGGTGGCTACAGTCGCAGGAAGTGACATTACATATTTAAAATGATGATACCGTTAATACTACATTGACACTAAGAGTTAGTTTCCTTACATTTCTTTGTCGGTTTACGAGTTATGCATATGGCTTTGCCATATTTTAGATGTGTATCCTAAAAAGAGCTATCAATAAAACTATTATATGGGCCATACTTATTTAAATAACTTTGACAATATTGTCCAAACAATGACAAATGTAATATTAGCTATGAGAAACAATGATTTAACCATGAGGATACTCTAGTGGAGTGTAAAGTATGATGATATTTTTGTCTTTGTATATCTTCTAACACTTTTTTTTCGATCTCATATAAAAGAAATAAAAGAAGCTGATGATTGTATACCCAAGAAAGCTGATGAGTATATAAAAAAGTTTAATATTGTATTACAGTTCACAAGCAGCAAAATCAACAGAAGAGCACACATGTTAATTATAACATACATTGAATAAATAACATCATTTCATGTTATAAAAATTTCCCAAATACTAACTAATTGCATAAATTAAGATTGGTAGTTTCATTATAAATTGATGTTAATTATTAGTGAGATTGAACAATGTTTGAAATGGAGATCACATTTCACGAATCCCTGTAATAAATTTAAATGTGTAACTCCTCTAGGTTCGGATTTCGTACTGTCTTCTTAATTTAATGTATTTCAAAGCTAGTGTTTAACGAAATGTACCACTTGCTATAACGACGATGCATACGTCTACTGATAAAGAC